>JARHVA010002337.1:1045000-1245000 GCA_037957365.1 Torreya grandis
AACATGATTAAAGTGAAACACCTAGTTGTAGAGGTGTATAGATCCATTTTTATAGATTTTTAGTGATTGAGTTGAATTAAGCCTATAATAGACCTCGTTGGGTTATGATAAAGAAGGAAAAATAATGTTATTTTAAAGTGAGATTAATTTTATCTTATTAAGCTAAAGGAAGAAAAAATGGTATCTAAAAAGTTGATAGTTTTCCTTGGTTGACCATACATTTCTTAGACTAAGGAGGTTTGTCCATTTGGAGGGATAATTGGGGTGTCAAGTAAGCCTATAGGTATAAAAATTTGCAAAGGAACCTAACCTAAAATTTTCTTTTAATCCATGGAATGGAAAAGGGTATCCAAAAACCTATTTGGTTTACCTTGATGAGATGGTGTACGGAACAAAATAGGGGATTTGCACTGTAGAAGGCTTAGTAAACAAGTAGTTGAATATTGAGTGAAAATCAAGGTGATGGATGATGAAATTAGTTTTATATGGTTTAAAACAAACTGTTAGAATGTTTTATGTGTTTTTATAACTTGAGATAAATATTAAACTATGTTTAGGTCCATTTGGACAAGAGAGGCCTAGTGTTTGGCCAAGGAAAATTAGCAAGTTTACAATCAATTAAAAGTAGAAGTGAAAGTTGAGTGATAATATATACATAATTTTGGTATCATATCCATATATATGCTCTAGGAAGAGGTAAATGTAGGTATGAATTTGTAATTTAATTCATGTTACATGTCGATAAATAATTTTTAGTTAAGCAAGAAGGTAGATTGGAAGGAGTCTTGTTGAAATACAGAATTGAGACAAAATATTGAGAAAGGTATGAGTTATTTTTATTTATTTTTTTATTTAAATTTATTTCTAATGGTATTTGATAGGTGAAGGAAATAAAATAGTACATTGTGTGGTGGCAGCCCTTAATATGGATATCTATTAATAAGCTCAAGTGAGAGAGAAGCTCATAAATAGAGCTCAAGAAAGAAAAGGTAGTCCAAGTGTGAAGGATAAGTAGTGGAAAGGACCAAGTGATGTTTGAGATAAAGAGTAAGAGGGGTTCCATGTGTTCAAAAAAAGGAAGTGGTCTAAGTGAGGCTAATAGAAAGAGAAGTATGTACCCAAGTGAGGTACTCAAGATGAAGATGAAAGAAGAGGTAGAAAGAAAAGTGAAAGACGGGGCTAAATATGAAAGCCATAGTGAGAAGAAAATGGAGATTGAGATAAAGTAAATGAAAAATTCATTGGAAAGGATGGATAATGAGTTACTATAGATGTGGAGTGTATATACATTGAGATATGGAATCAAACTCAGGAAATGAGTCAAGTGCAACTTTATAGAAATAATGTAAGAGAGAGAAAGCCAACAAGTAATGGAGCATTTGGAGACGTAGTTAAATAATATGGAAACACAACTTGCCATGGAAGAACATAGATATGTAATTATGCCTCAAATTTTTCAATCTAACATTAATTTGTCATGGTTGAATGTAGGTGAAGAGCATGATTGGAATGAAGAAGTTAAATGGACAACAATCCATACGGAAAAATAAGATGATGCATTAAAGATTGAATATGTATCTAAAGATGAAGCATTTTTCTACCCTAAAGATTTTTAATTACTTGACGGAGAAGATTGAGAAATTAAAATAAAATATCAAGTGATAAAGAAGACAAAGGACTACAGGTAATGAAGTACATGTAATTTTTGATGAATATTATGAAGGTGAAGATGATGTGTTGTATAAAGAACCAATAGGATTGTTTGAGGATTTCATTAGATCAGTTAAGAAACAATAAGAACATTAAGTTCTTAAGGAAATTAAAAAACAAGTCAATGAGGATGTGACTTATTTACTAGTCCATGAAGTGAAGATGGAAGGTAATGACTTAGAGGATTGGATAGTTAATAGAGTAGCTATAATAGAAGACATTAGGATAGAGGATGTTGATAAAAATGATATGGGAAAGAAAGAGACCTTGGAATTTTAAAAATAGGAAGAGAGGATGTTGTGGATCAGGTATGTTGATGAAGAGGTAAAAATAACAATAGGAAGCAATAGAAGGAGAATGACAATTCATGATAAATGCCATGAAGCTTGAAGAGGATCATGAAATAAAATAAAGCAAGAAGAGTGATTATAGTTACAAGTATTAGTCTAAATATTAGGATAATAAAGATATAAGGATCACATGGATGAGGAAGTAGATGCATAGATGTGGCAACAAAGAACACACACATTTGTATGAAAATTTAATTAAAGAAGAATATGGGCGTAATATTTTTTTCTCCCCTTAGGAGTATGATGTAGGGGCATCTTAGTAATGAAAAAGAGTTGGTATAAAATTCATGACAATGATTAAAATTTGAATTTGAATTCAAAACTAGTTTTCCCACCTTTTGCTTATTTTGAATTTTCAAATTTATAATGAGGGATTGAGAGTGTGTGTAGGTGGTCTAAGTAGATTTTAATGTTATGTCATGTTGAATAAAGTTGTATTAGACCTTTATGGTATCTTGAAAGGTCCTTTAAAATTATTTGAGTTATATGTCAAGTTTTAAGAGTGAGGTGGTAGTCATAATGTCCACCACCCTACATGCGTCTTGATGTTGTTGAGAGTTTCTTGAATCAAGGAATGGTTATATGTATTTTACTTTTATTCTATTGGATATAGTGAAATAAGATAGGGTTTATTGCATAAATCCATTTATAACCATTAAAAATGGATAAATTTTTTTATTCTTATCCTAATAAACATGTTTGAAGTGAATTACCTCGTTGCAAAGGTGTACAGATCCATTTGTATGGATTTTTAGTGACTGAGTTAAATTAGGCTTAGAAGAGACCTCATTGGGATAGGCTAAAGAAGGAAAGGGGATTTTATTTGAGATTGAGATTGAAAAAAAATGTTGATTAAGCTAAATGAGGAAAATGGTATCCAAAAAGGTCAATATTTTGCCTTGGTTGATCGTACATTTCTTAGACTAAGGAGGTTTGTCCATTTGGTGGGTATATTGGTGTGTCAAGTAAGCCAACAAGTACAAAAATTTGAAAATTAATCTAACCTAAATTTTTTTGTAAAGTAATGGCATGTAAAAGGGTACTCAAAAACATATTTGGTTTTACTTGATGAGATGGTGTATGGAACAAAATAGTGGATTTGTACTAAAATAGAACTAGAAGGCTTAACAAACAAGAAGTTGAATATTGAGTGAAAATAAATGTCATGGATGATGGAATTAGATTTTTATGGTTTTAAATAAGGTATTATAATGTTTTATGTTTTTTTTGAACTTGATATAAATAGGGGACTGAGTATAGGTCCATTTCGATAAGAGAGGCCTAGTGTTTGGCCAAGGAAGATTAAAAAGTGTATAAGTGAAAGTAGAAGCAAAAGTTGAGTGATAATCTCTAAATAAATATTAATCTCATAATCCCACCCATAATAGTAGATGTCACTCATCCCTATGCACCCATACTTGCCTAATATCCACTCTTGCTAATTTGAACTAATTTACTTGAGTTAGGGTAGATAGTATCACAAGATCATCTGGTGTAATAGGATTGTATGGCATCAATACCTCATCTAAGATCTCATGGATTACTCCCCTCATAAATTATCCCCATCTAGTATATTCTTCAATATGATATACAAAATCCAAATTAAATAGATGTTATATAATATATATATATATATATATATATATATATATCTAAAACTACCTATAATCTATCTCAAAAAACTTAAGCATATTTTAAACCATTTATTACCTCTCTGAGTGTCACCTATCACTATCTCCCTACCTATGTGACCACTAAGTACAATCTCTCCATCATCTCATCCTCTAAGTACCTCATATATAGGACACTACCCAACCCATTCACATCTAGGGGTCAGCATTGATACTCATCTCAAGTTATGTTTGAGTGGTACCTCTATAGACTAGCTCTATCTTGGGCCACTTGATGGGTCATCTGGGATGCCCACCCTCTATGCTCTCTCTCATTATCAGTGTCTCCATCAATGGTGTGATTGAGGTGGTCATTACTCCTCCTAATATGGTGCTAGTTGTGGTACATTTATCACTCCTACATCCACATCCATCTCCTCTCTATCTATTAGCCATCATGCTCAACCCATCCATAGTCTCTCATTTTTTGGTCTGATCTTTAGCCTAAAAAATAGTAGTCCCATACCTCCTCTCCCCCTCATATTTATCACATATCTATCCCAAAAAGTGGTCACCACTATAAGATCCACTAGATGAGGGAGTCCAAATTATCTCAGTATGTGTGTCACTATATGTGGCTTTATCTACTAGGTGTAGTGGCCTATAATCTATGCTCATGATAATGCTAGTGCCGTTATCCTCCAACTTAGACATACTATCACAATGCACCCATACAATTTACACACAATATATACTTATGTAGCTATCTATATATTTAATACATGGGGCATGAAATGTGCTACCTAATCCTACCTCCACCTTTGTATCAAAGGTAATCAATCATTGACCACATGGGGTGACCTAGCTTGTTGATACATTAGAAACCTCTAATATATCCAAGAACTTAATAAAATCACCAACGCCATGGTTTTCTACCCTCTAGACATCATCCCATACATATCATGTATGAGTTAAACCTAAATGATAAAACCTAGATCATATATTTCCTCCTACTCTAAAATGGATTAGTATAAGGCTATCATATATAGTGGTACCTTGCCATCTAACTTATGACACAACACCCAAACTATCATAAGTCCTATAACTGCCTTTTGTATATCTATAATATAAGATTTAAACATGTTAAATAGGCTATCTCTTAGTCTAAAATATATCTTATCTGATCCTCTCACCCATAAGGCTAAGGCTCACCTCTCCTCCTAACTATTCAATACACCTATGATCATGGGTGTACCTCCTATCAGAAGTCCAAGAATAACATGGACATCCTTGAGGCTGATACCTACCTCAATGGTATCCCCATCCACCACACATCTAAAAGTGTTATTCAATCCTTCCCAGGCTCCTAGGAAGTATAGTCATACTAAAATGCAATTTGTCCAACCTTATCATGACTTGTGACACCCAAACCATAGGTCTCTCCTACTCACTTACATATCCCACTTAGGCATGTTTTCACTATTTACAAGTCATCTAAATCCTTTTAGATTCAGCCCCTTTTGTCCCAAAATCATCTACCAAGCACATAACTATCCCCCAAGGTTCCTTTCCCCTTGACAATAGTGTTAGGACCTAGGGTGTCCACTTTCCAGTGCTATTACCCAAGTCCACAATAGCCTTAAAAGGTTATATATTCTTGAATCCTTATATTTTCCCTTGTCAGCCTAATATGAGTTCATCTAACCTAGGATCACTAGTTTCCCTATAAAATCCCATTCAAATGTCATTTACAAGGGTTGAAAACCATCCAAAAGGCACAACCTAGAAATATACTAAAGTACACTCAAGCAAATCTACCTATTCTCTACATAAAATCAACAACTATTATTTTTAGCCTATCTAAGCTCTTGCACCATTCATGACTCATCTCAAGCTTTCCCAAATTCACATACACTTGAATTACATACATAATATTGCATAATACACATTCAAATTAGGATAACTACATTAGCCTTGATCCCTCTTCAGAGTATTAGTATGTAGGCAATGTGCCTAGATATGGGGTGTGATCATATGTTCAATTCATATTACACACTAACCCCTTTTTATATTTGTATTAGAGATCACCTATCAATCATGAGGAGGAACTAGGATCCTTAAATACAAAATAAATTTCACACAAAGCTTTATGAACAACCAGGACTTGATATTTAAAGCATAGGGTCTCCTAGAGCAGACAACTAGAACCTAGAAAGTTTAGAAAGTTTAGACACTAAGGACTATAGTGACAAAAATTGGACTATAGCAATGTATCTCCAAGTTTTCCTTTTCTAGGACTCTTATCTAGATATAAAATAGACTTTTAGATCTTATTTCTAATAGTCTACCTAGCTAAATTAGTAATTTGTAGCCTCTGTCTCCTCTGTCTTAGCCCAGAATAAACTAAGTTTTACTCTCTATCCCATTATTTATTATTTTTAGAAATAAATTAATCAATTATAGATTCAATAAATTATTAGGTTAATTAAGGCACATTTTATTTATTGATTCCCCCCTTAATCTAAACCCCTTTACTAGTTAGGAAATTAAAACCATATAGTTTCCCAAATTTAGTAAAATATTTGTTGAACCCGACTTAGTTCAATTTTTTGCACAAAATTCGTAAAAAACCTAGGGCTAATTATTTATGATTTTTAAAAATGTTTTCTTGATTTTTTATGAATTTAAAAATAAAAAAACTATAAATTAAGTATTTTCAATAATTCACTTAAACCCTAGTTTGCATATACTAGGTCCTATTTGCATACAAACACTTTCAAACCACTAGGAAAAATATATTTCTAATTTTATAAACATTTTCAAAATTTTCCTAAATTTTTCAATCTCGATTCTACAAATTTATAACAAAATTTTCAAATTATTACATTAATTTTGAAAAAAATCATTTCAAAGCCCTAGTTTAATCAACTAAATCCCAATAATTTTTAAGTAATATTCCACTTATTTTTTGCAAATTTTGATTGAATATTAATATAAAAATATCACTCCAAATTTCAAAAATTCATAGTAAATTCTATAAAATTTATTTATCTCAAAACCTTAATTACATCTACTAGATCCCCTTCAAGCAATTAATTTCTCATAATTTTTTGAATTTTATCTTGCATACTTAGCTCAAAAAATCAATTTAAAATTAAAAAATTCATAGTATTTTGTAAATAATATATTTGAAGAATCCCTAGTTGTATACACTAGGTCCTATTACTTCTAGAGGTATCACCTTACACCCATAACTAAATTGCAAAAATGATGATCACTCATTTACACATGCTTATTAAATTTCTTGAAAATAATAAAGAAACCATAATAGGCTCTATGATGTACATGAATGATGAAGTCTATCATATATTAGTACAAATTTTCATTCTTTTCTTTGCATGTTTACTTTTTATAGTATGGAATGATAACCATCAATCTATCTTTGCATATATTAAGACACCTCTTGTCCCACCTCCTTTGGAACACATCTTCCATATTGAATACTATTACATGGTTGATTTCACCATCACATAGGCCACTACCCATCATCAAAGATCCTAGCTAGCACCTTTCATCCCTTTACCTCCTCACCCTATCAATTATTTATGCTCTCCACCCACACACACTAATAATCATATAAAAATAGTGTATAATGTAGTTAGAGATGTTACTTGATGTGCCTTTATCTCACCTCCTCACACTATTGACTATTTATGCTCTTTTCCTGCACACACTACTAATCATATATGTATAGTAGGTAATGTTGCTAGAGTTGTTACTCGACATGTCATTATCCCTCTTCCACCCATCTAAGAACCCTATAACCTAATTATTACATCTCATCCTTGACCCAAGCCCCTTACACAAATAAATTTGAATAAGGCATATGATATTTTGGATCAATTGCACAATACTCTAGCAAAAATTTTAATGTTAAAATTGCTCCAAAAAGCCAATGTGTTTAAGGACATTCTCTAACAGGCACTCACTAAGACTTCCATGATAGCTAACTCTAAGCCTTTTTATTTTTCATCAGTGGTCAACACACTAAAAACTATCAAATATATCATTTAGTTTGATAAAGAGGAAATACCATCTTAGGTAGTTATTGATCAAAATTTACCACTATTCAAACAAATTTAAATCAAAACTAATGCAATAAAGAGAGTTTTAGTTGATAACAATTCTAGGATAAATATATGAAATATCATATTATTACAGGCTATGGGTGTAGATATGGAATCTATATAGAAGTCATATAAGAATATTAAAGGGTTGATGACACACCATGAAAATATTGGGTACCATTGCTTTGGATATCATGGTAGGGCCTAAAACCCTTACTACCCAATTTCAGGTTATGCCTAGTCCTCTCCATTATAATATTTTACTTGGATAACCATGGATACATGAAATGTAAGCCATTACTTCTACTCTACACTAATGTATCAATTTAATTCATGGCAGATATCTCTACACATGTCCAACAAATAATCAACCATTTAGATAATGCTGAGTCATAGAGGTATCTTCAACTATTTCACCAAATGGAGCACCTTCTCTTATCATGTAGTCACCACTTAACCATATTCCTCTTGATAAAATACATACATATGAGGTGGGAGAGACAAAAACCTCTCACATTCCTCTAATTTTAGATATATCTCTAGCTCTAGATGCTTAGACAGTTGTAACAACTCTAGTAATTCCATTAGTCATAGTAACTACACCTGTTACACTTATGCCATCACTAACATCAGTTCTAATAGTGCCAATTTCTCCCATAGATACAACCCCTTAGTCTAATATAAATATTCTCATAGCATCATCATCTTCTCCTACTATAGTTACCAAGACTCCTATTTCATAGTTACCCCTTGTGGTAGATTTAGAGTTACCTTATATAAATGATGTTGATACAGATTCCCAAGCTACTTCAGATGATGATGATACCACATGAACACTCATAAATAATTATCTATGTGGATTAAACTTTACAGCAATTGGCCTAGGAAAATACCAAGATGATTCTAGAGCACTTATTAGCATCTTACATCACTCTTAGCATCTCATGACACATTCTCAAGATATACTCCATATTCACAACCATAGACAAATCACTAGGCACATATAGTTAACATGGTTAATTCTACTAATAAAAAGATAGTCATTCAGATCCAAATAGATAGTAAATAACATCAACCACAAATTTTACTATAGATGTTACTTGATCATATTTAATCAAGCTTCCTACAATATGACACAAATCTATCAAGTATATATATGTGTGTGTGTGTGTGTGTGTATATATATATATATATATATATATATATATATATATATATATGTATATATATATATATATGTATATATATATATATGTATATATGTATACATGTATATATGTGTGTGTGTGTGTATACATGTATATATATATATATATATACATGTATGTATGTATATATATACATGTATGTATGTGTATATATATATATATACATGTATATATATATATAGACACACACACATGTATATATACATACATACATACATACATACATATATATATATAAACAATGTTGATGTTCATAAACCTCTTTTCTTCGTGGAATCCAAAAATGTATTCCTAATATATATATATATATATATATATATATATATATAAAAGTTGATGTTCATAAACCTCTTTTCTTAGTGGAAATCCAAAAATGTATTCCTAAACCTTCAACATGATAACTTGAACCTACACTCCCTACAAACATTGGTATGATCCATAATTTTTTTTGGTATCATGTAATTTGGGGACATTATAATGAAACATTAGGCAACTTAGGAATTTTGCTCTTGATTTTCTCCTTAGTCCCAATCTTGAGTTTCATAGGATCACTGGTCATGATACTGACTCATGAACAAATTTACAATAGTAATTTGATAGACCACAAGATTGAGGTATTATTAAGATCATAGCATTATGAGTACCACCAGTAGCACCAACACCACTTCTAATGAAATAAATTACCAATATGACTAAATGACCAAGAGCAGAAGTAACATCTCCACAACTAGAGCAACCCTCAATTAATCTTTGACTAGATGACAACACAAACATAATGCTTAAAACATAAGATGATACTTATGATGATGATCTTAGTGCACTCAATGAAGGCCTAAATATTTTCCTCCATTTTTATCCCCATCAACATCCATCCCAAGATCCATTTCCACCCCCAACCTAGTCTTTTATATTATGATGTGATGTTTTTACATAATTTTCTTTCCAACGTTAATTGTACATACTATCTCCTTATTGATTTTACATAGTTTCCTCTACTTGATTTTACATAACTCAAATATTTCAAAATATAAAAATAATATAATATTTAAAAAATACGAAAAACATGTCAATTGTATGCATCATCTATGTTTTACATTGATAACCATTATTCTAAAATTACATTACTCTATTCTATGCTATTGTTCATCAATTTATCTATATTACCAAGCTTCACTTGATCTTCTTTGAGTGTGTGTAGTGCATCCAGATCTTTGATTTCTTCACTCAACCCATCAAGGGGGCATCTTACTTCTACATTCCAGCTACATATCGATACATTTACCCACTAGGGGCATACTCTACATCACTACACCATCTAAGTTATGGCATTCTTACACTATACACTTTAGACATCTTGTTGTTCTATTTTCCTTACTTTCTTGCATATATTTCACATCGATGTAGCATATATCAAACTTTTGTATTTCATATCATATACATTAGTTTTGTATTACATATCCTGTATACTCTTACTTCTTGCTTTCCATAGTTAGATGCATGCTTCCACTCTTCACTTTGATTAGCTAGATGTGTTTACATTTTCTAGTTCCTGTTTGCTTCCTATTTATGTTTTAGGACATTTTCCAATGTATTTTGTTCATGTCTATATGTGTGAGCCTTTGGACACTTGCCAATGTCCTTTGTTTTCATGTGTTTATGGCCCTTGTGCCAATCTTGGATTATTCTCATTATGTGTGTATGTGGCATTTGAACATGATTTGTATACCTTGTGTGATTTTTTGGCCCCTTTGGCCACCCTTGAGTGTTTCTTGCTTCTTGATTTGTATGTTTGTTACTTGATTTATTACCTTTATGTGCAATGCCATGATTCTAATCATGAATTTACCTTATTTTTTGGATGTCATGATGGACATCATGCTCCATCCCTCTATGCCACTAAAAAATAATAACTAAAATTGTGAATTCTAGTTTACTCTTATACACATGATATTACATTATTATATCTATCTAGGCATACCCCTATGGATCTAGCAATATCTCTCTACAACTTTTGCTATATCTTGAGATAATCTATATCAATGCTATATCAATTTTTTTCACAACTTAACACACTTACAGGGATTCTTCTTCTAATGGAAATAATTACATGTTATTCATTCCTACCCTTAGAAGAGGAGGAAACAAATAGGGTTTTGTCATAGAGATTAGAGCTCTTAATTATCAAAAAAACAATTCTAGAATACTACAGTCCAGAATATAGAACTCAACATAGGCAAACCAAACCAAGCGGATGAAGAGTTTGCTGTTGAGAAAGAGATTTCTATTGAAGATCCCAAAGATCCACAATCAGAGGTAGACGAAGAGTTTGATGTTGAGAAAGAAAATTCTAAGAAAGAAGGATATGGGATGCAATCAGAAACCACAATTTCTGTACAAAGAATAGATGATTTGATAGATTTATCAAAACAAATCATTGTCTGTCAAAAGATAGAAGACTGATGGAGAGATGTAGAAGATAAAACTGAGCTGGAGGAAGGCAAATTCTTGGATGAAGTTGAAAATAATTTAGAGGAGGGAGATTCTCTTTTTTCTCCGTCCAGGGAGACTCAGGATGAGAATGCTTCCCCTTTGAAGGAGCTTAATGTAAATGATATTGGAGAAAACTTAGAGCATTTTCTAAACCAAAGAAAAGGGCTGATAAAAAATACCATTATTAAGGGGGTTGAAATAAGTAGTAAAAAAGACTAGAAAATGAAGGTGAAACATCTTGCTTCTACTATGAATAAATATAGAAAAGGAGATGAATAGGTTTTAAAGGTGAAACTGGATGTTGGCTCTCTAGACAGACTGGGAAGAAGATCCACAAAGAAAAATAGAGAGTTAAAAAGTAAGAAGAATATTGCTGACAGTAGGCAGGCAACTATTCTAGATTTTACCCCTAAAAAATAGATAGAAAATCATTTTTTGGAATTTTAGGGGGCGGATTATAGAATGGATAATGATGTTGCCCTTGTTTTTGCTGCTATTTTTTAGTAGGCTTAAGGATTGCTTATCCTAGTGCTTGTAATTGCTCTATTTTTTTAAACCTGTTATAGGGTTTCAGGGTCTCTTCAAAACCTGTTTTTACCTTAATCTAAAACATAGGCAAACTAAACTAGATATATAATAGATAATTTAGATTAGTCATCAATTTTGGCTTTGGACAATAACACCAAAAACGGAACTATAGTGATGGACCCCAAAGTGTCTATTTTTATTCATTTTTTTCACAATAACAAAATATTTAGTATTTCTAGAATTAGGCAAAGAGGTGAGTTTAGTCATAATTTTACCAGTACAATTTAGTCTAGAAATCAATAGTTTTTAGCACTTATTTTTCTAGATATAGGGGGCATCATGCATGGCTTAAGGGTTTCCATTTTTAGTTCAGACATGGAACTTGATACAACTTTCATTTCAAAATCTATGCTATAGACACCAATTATTAGGGGTAATGTGTGTATCACATGGGCATTCTCTACTTATGAGTTTATTACATTTTATTATACATTTATAGTAGTTGCGTGCCTTAATCCATCTATAGATGGTTGGCATCACATTCAAGTAAACTTTCATATAAGTTTTCTTCTTTCACACCCAATTTCTCGAGTGGCTTCCTAAGCCTTTATTTTAGTTTTAAGAGGGGCTTCTATACAAGTCCAACCTCCATATTTTGAAGTGGTCAAAAGTGGCCTAGTTTCTAATTTATATTTTGCTATCCATGCCAACATTTTTTGATCATAGCACATTTAGGGGATCCATGAGCCATCTTATATAACATTCATCTATACAGGTATTTTCTCATTCGACTTTACATCATGGGGAAATAATGGATCCAAAGGTCTACCTAACCTTTGTATATATGATCTACCTATTAATAGGGAGTGGACACATGGTCTAGACATAGATTAGCACACACATGATTCATTAACTTCATATAGTTGGAAACAATGGAGCCAAAGGGCTTGCCTTTACATTCTTAAGATAACTTCTTGGGGATTGAACACTCAGCTCATTCATTGATATAACTCTTAGTTAAACATACTTCTAGCATCACTTAGCACAACCTAGTAGCATAATAGGTTTTATATTGGTT
This sequence comes from Torreya grandis, assembly GCA_037957365.1. Classification (NCBI taxonomy): domain Eukaryota; kingdom Viridiplantae; phylum Streptophyta; class Pinopsida; order Cupressales; family Taxaceae; genus Torreya; species Torreya grandis. The sequence continues at coordinate 1,058,102 of JARHVA010002337.1, forward strand.
TGCATACCTAACTTACAAGGTACAATGTGCTCTCTCAATGGATAACCCAATGTCACACAGCTCTTTGGGCTTAGCCTTGTAGTTAGGTTTAGGTACACTTCTCTTTTTTCCTTTATCTTAATATTTCACTTTGTTACATACTTAGAATAAAGGGGGGGGAATTTAGTCATACTAAAATTCAATTTGTACAACATGAACATGATTTTTGACACCCAAACCATAAGTCTCTCCTACTCACTTGCATAGCCCACTTAGGCATCTTTTCACTATTTCCCAGTCATCTAAAACCTTCTAGATTTAACCCCTACTATCGAAGACTCCTCTTCTAACCATATATATATCCCCTAAGGTCCCTTTCCCCTAGACAATAGTTCCATAAGTTAGACTACAGTGTTGGAACCTAGGGTGTCCACTTTTTACTATTGTTATCTAAGTCCATAATAGCCTCAAATGGTTAGATTTTCTTGAATCCTTATATTTTCCCTTGTCACCCTAATGTGATTCCATCTAACCTATCATCACTAGTTTCCATATAAAATCCCATTCAAAGGTCATTTATAATGGTTGAAAACCATTTAAAAGTCACAAGCTAGAAATATAATAAAGCACACTTAAGCAAATCTACCTATTTTCTATATATAGCCAACCACTATTATTTCTAGCCTATCCAAACTCTTGCATCAATCATAATTCATCGCAAGATTTCCCAAATTTTCATACAGAAGATTACATAATACACATTCAAATTGGGATAATTACATTGGCCTTGATCCCTCTTCAGAGTATTGGTATGTAGGCAGTGTGCCCACACATGGGGTATGATCACATGTTCAGTGCATATTACACACTAATTCCTTTTTCTAGTTGGATTGGAGATCACCTATAAATCATGAAGAGGAACTAAGATCCTAGAAAACAAAATCAATTGCACATAGAGCTTCAAAAACAACCAAGACTTGATATTTTAGGCATAGGGTCTTCCAAAGTAGATGAACAAAACCTAGAAATCTCAGAAAGCTCAAACACTAAGGACTATAGTGTTGGACCTCTAGGTGTCCCATTTATGGTTCTCTTATCTAGGTATAAAATAGACTTTTGGATATTATTTATGATAATTTTCCCAACCAGATTAATAATTTGTAGCCTCTATCTCCTCTATCTTAACTCAGAATCAGCTAAGTTTTACTCTCTATCCCCTTATTTGCTATTTAAATAAATCAATTAAGCACTTCTAGATTCAATAAATTAGTAGTTTAATTAAGGCACATCTTATTTACTAATTTTCCCACTTAATCTACACCCCTTTACTATTTAGGAAATTAAATCCATGTAGTTTTCCCAAATTTATAAAACAAGAACATGACTACAAGATTAGCACTCAATAATACTTGACACATATCCATAATACCTCCTAAACCTATTATGACCAACCTAGATCAATCTTCCACTATAAATCACTCAAAAAGGTCTACGATCCATGTTACATCCATAAATCACCAAAATATTAAACACCCCTACAACCATCAAATAACAAAATACGTATTAGACCTCCATGTCACTTATAATTAAATACATTCTTTTTAAAATTTTAACAAAACCAAACCTAATTTCCCTTAATTTATCCATTTTTTATCAATTTGACATATTTTTTACCTACTTGGCCATTTTAGTACTCAATCTAGCTTTCTAATCCTCTCTAGTACTATTTTGGCCTACAATTTCTATACTATTACGGTCATTTATTCAAATACTAAGTTGACCAAAGAGTCCTCATTTTGACCATGTTAACTTAACAAACAAAGTTTAAATATTCATCCCCCACCTTATTACTAAGTTGGAATATTCTAAAAATAACTAAGTCATCCTACACCTAGTAAGTCGAGAGTGTGGAATTCAAATTTTCAGCCTACTAGATCAACTAGGTTGACCTGGTTGGTTTAGATTAATGACTCCTTTCCCTGCTTGTAATAAATGTCTTTGGTAGTTATTAATTCAATTCCTTTCAACCCATTTCTTGTTTTCGAATATAGTATCTTTAGTAACTATCTAGGGTTTATTATAGTTTCTATAATTGGTTTATATTACAAATTTCTATAAAATACTTAATTTTAATGAAATATTCAAAAATAAGTTTGAAATTCTTAGTTTCCTACATGTGTTATACTTGCTATGGCCATTGCTCATCCCTATCATCTCAGTTATTGTATCCTCACCATATTGTCTCTATGGCCTTTAATTTGGTTTCTTAAAGCTCTATTTTCTCTCCAAACAAGTTAAAATAAGCAAATGACTTTCTTTTCAACCCATCTAAACTCATTTTCACAATTCTTTACATTTCAAATATTTACCATTAGATTCCTTGTTTAGATCATATCTTTGTTTTTACTAACCCATTTTTGGAACCATAAAAAATTATGGAATCATGACATCATAAAGAATATTTTCCACTAATATATGAGTATATTGTAAAAATTTTGATTCTTCATTATTTTTTGAACTAATCTTTATAGGTTCGCCTAATGTTCTTCACATTTGGATGCCTTTACTTCTCTTGCAATTTCCTTATTTATGTACAACAATAATGTAAGTAAAGGTGCATTTTTTCAATTATATACTTTAATTTATCCTATTTTATTCTTATTTCATCTTACTTAGTATCAATTTTATGTGTCATTATATTCTAAGCACCATCTTGTATTACACTTACATGCCACATGATGAGCTTCGAGTGGGGCATATATATATACATAATATTTTAAAAATTTTATAAATTACTAATGATATTTATCTTGGAGGAACCCATTAATTCTCAATATATTAGAGTGCATGGCTTAAGGGGTGCACTAAGAAAAGGTGGGTAGACCATTATCACTTCATAAGATTGTTGTACCTTTTTCCACTTGTTATCTACACACTTATCTCTTAAAAACCATATCCATAAGTTTGTTCTTCTCAATTACACACTCATTAGTTATTTCCCATATTTTATCACCATTTTCCTATCTTTAAACAACTTTTTACTATTCACCATACTAATTTTACTGGGTCGACCCTGTACTATTTTGGGTAAAATTCATTTAGGGTCTAGGTCAACTTTTGATCGACCTAGCCTATGACTTAGTGAATTTTTATCCATAACTGTACTAAGTTGACTGGGTCAACCTTCTTATCCAATTTTTTTTAAATTTAATAGGGTTAAATCCACCTATATATAAAATATAATTTTACCACTATTTAGAGAAGATAATAATAACTAATGCCTATTGCACATCTAGTTATCCACAATTCTACTTGAGGAGCAAGCATAGGGTTTCATACTTTATTTGGAGATAAGTATCTTGTCTTATAAATAAAACTCTTAGATGAATTAATAGGTTATGTATAATAGATATTATTTATCCTTTTCATCCTTACATACCACAATAACCTCTTCTGAAGCACCTTATCCAAGGGAGAGATTGAGGCTCAATAGGTTCCTCTTTGAAGTTAAGTATTCTGAACATTGGTCTTCCTTTGTAGGAGTAGGTATATATGCATGTGCACCTATATTCCATGAATTAGGATTTTTTATACATTAAGATGAGTATATGTCTTTTATGCATGTTTAATTTTAATGTTTATTACCCCCACTTTTTCCCACAATCTTTAGTGAGCACTACATTAGACTTTACTTGTTATTAGCTTAGTGGATATGAAAACATAGGGATTAGTTAGGGTTATTAATTGTTTTTTATTAACTATAGGATTTATACCCCTCATTATAATTATTTTTATGATAATATATACCATAAATGTATCTAGTGGATCCACATATTGGTCATGTTCTTGATTATCTAATGTATCCCCAATTGAAAGTGTAAATAGGATCTATCTTCTCTTATTTCAGATTGATTTATAGACTTGATGCATTTGTAATTGCATACAAGAATGAATTATAGGATTAAATAAACCAATTGTCAATGTAATATAAAGAGTTACATATATAGGTTAAAGGCATATGGAATATACCATGCAAGGTATACTTGGGTAAATGTCTATCAAAGCATGAAACTCCTTAAACTTGGCATAGAACTCTTCAATTGTTTGGTAAAAAACTACTTCATAATTTGGTTTTATTTGAAAACTCCACAACATAATATGGATATATAGATAATTTAATTAAGAGGTATGGGTTATAAAAATGCTCCAACATCCATTGTATGTGTCCCTAATCACTAATATTCTTCTAAGTGTTCTCATTTTTTGTAGTCACAATCACCTCTCTTTCACTCACACTTCATAATTAGCACCAAAGCGGTCTTTATTTTTCAAATCCAATCCATTAATAAGGTTATGTGACACTTTTTAATATCCCTCATGCCTTTAGATCCATCACTTAGACTTTAAAAGCACTCCTAATTAGAGTTTTCATCTTCTCACTTAGTGATCACTCCTTATTCACTATGCTAATTTGGACAGGCTGAGATGAATGTAGTATCAAAGGCACTTTTTATCTTTGATGAAGCTAAAAATGAGTATTATAGGTTATATTAAGTTTAATACTAACTCCCAAAGTTATTTTCATCTTTTGAGACCCTTTTGTACCTTCACAAAACATAAATTTATCAAGAAAATCCATTTTACACCATATCCATACAAGTAGGGTAGAACTCAAAGTAATGGTAAGGAGACCCAAAGAGTTTTATACAATCCAAAATTTCTTTAATTCCTAGAATATCTCATTTATATGCCTTTCCTTCATATTTACCATCAGGTCCTTATCAAATGTTTTAGAGGGTTTTAGGTGATTTTGACCTTTAAGGATTGTTCATAAGGTTGTGACATTTAAACCATAAAAAAATTCACCTAGACCCTTTCTTGGAAACCCAATTCAACTTAAATTATCTCCTTAGGTTCCCATGCTAAGTATCCGTATAGTTGTGAGCTTCCCAAGTTGACATCACGAGTTCTCTAAGGCATTATGTGCACCCTGATATGATCTTAGGCCAAGAAATGACTTATTTATGGATTTATATTAACACCAAAAGATATAACACACATCATATCTCTACATTCCCATTTTCCAATGCTTTTTAATTTTCATATTGTGTTAGAAAAGGAAATGAATCTCTTTTAAGCAATAGGCCTAGTCAAGACCTTATAGGTCTATCTTCACACCTAGTGTTTCAAGCCACCATGTTTAGTTTCTAACACCTATGAGGATTTATTTATGATTATTCACATTGAAAAAAACTTTATACACATTTATATAGGTTTCCTATAGTATCCAATTCCCCCTCTTACCATTTGCTTGTTAAACATGTAGTTTACACCTCTTTGGGAGTGCCCTCTATCTGAGACAAAATAAAGGACACTTACCCTATTATCCTAGAAAATATAAGTATATGAGGGTCTTCATCAAGTGATGATAATGTTTTTTATAAATTTCCAATATTGGATCACATCATTTTCTTGTCCAAATTTTCAAGATCCTCAAGGCAGACTACTGGGATGTTCATTGACTGTGTAGGGTTTATGAGTATGACTATAGGTTACATGTGAGACATTTTATTATTCTATTTCTAATTAATGTGAATAAATAGGTTTAAATACTCATAATTAAGGTTATTTCACATAGTTTATCACTCAAAACTTCATTCAACCCTTCATTGCATACCTTACACTTGCCTAGTGAGAGTAATAAATTGTATTTTCTTTCTTAGAAGGTGACACATGTAGGTGCATAATACATGGTTAGGCCTCAAATACAATGTATAAATACCTTATTGGAATCTCAAAGGTAATTCAACATCTATCTATAAATATTATAATCATATTTATGATAGATTATAATCCAAATCCTTGTGTTCTAGCTCAACATCATGCTACAATTGATTATAGCTAACCAATTTTGAGTAAAAGGGTTCATGTGGGTGAATATCAACCCTTAAAACCTATGATTCACAACCTAAGGTCATTAAAGGTCTTGAAAATAGTTTCACAGATAATTATTCATTTTTTAGGATCCTTACTAAGGTTTACTTTAGGAACTTGTAGGCACTTATTGTCAATTATAGGTGGCCTTTTTTGGAAGTAAGAGTGCACTTGTAGGTGAACATGTAGGTCAAAATAGTAAATTTAAATCCTCTCAATGTTATTCATATTAATTATTATTCCTCTCAAGTCCATATATTACTTCACCATGTAGAGATGTCTCTAAACTCCTACCTTAGACTCTAGTTTCATTTGAAGTTCTAATCATTGTAGTAAATAGTTAAAAATTGGAGTGAATAAAAGCATAGATTTGAAGCCTTATACCATGGAAACATATTGGAAAAATAACTCACTGTATTTTAAAATTAGTTACCCTATATGATGGATTCATGATGAAATACTTAGGATATATATTTACCTCCTATTACACTATTCCATGATAGCTCCAAAATTAGCTAGGGCTTTATTTTTGAGTTTTTAAGGAAAAAAATATTTAAAATTACTTCTCCATCTATGAATACAATTCTTTAGGTCTACTTGCCATTTTATGGGTTAAACATTATTCCTATGAAATCTTCAACATTATCAAACTCTATGTAGGGATCAAATAAGTTTAGACTCCTCCATGACTATCTTCAAGTCTCTACAGGAGCCACCTATAGGTGGACATTTTAGTATACAAGCAATGAATATGAGATTTGGACCATGTGTATAGAGTATGGGCTTATAGTAAATATTAGACCCTATAAAGGTATTCAAATGAATGTTTTTCACCATTGCGGGGTTCAAACTAGTTACAATGCCTTATCTTAATGTGCTCAACACCTTGTAGGTCACCTATAAGTTCCCATTTAGATTACAAAACTTTGTTAAGGATTTAATCAGTCATCATAGTCCATCACTTGTCATTTTAATGAACTATATTATTTTATCATGCTCCAAGAATGTGTTTATCACCTTGAAAAATCTAATTACACCTACATGACCATGTTAAGATCTTCACACATCATGACTATAATTAAATACAAACACAGAGATGACTGTGTATCACATTCTTGATTACAATTCCATGGATGATTTAATTTGAGATTGAGATTTGAAAATAGGTAGGTTTTTATGACATTTTATAGGAATGGGATGTCATATCATATTCATTTAAACCACTACAAGGAATGACAACCTTTGTAGTTGAAGATCATGCCTATAACTTATCCATGGGGCACTTAACCTACAAATTAAGATGCTTGACTCACCAATTCAATTCCAAACATGAAAAAAATATTTTAACATCCTTTGGAGTCAATTTAATCATATAGACAAGCTTATACAAGAAGAAGACCTATAGGGTATGGGGATTAGTATACAAAAAAGATAGCAACCTTTTTAAACATGGTTCATAAAGAATAGGTATCCATTCTATGAATTCATTACATGAAAATTAATTATACCAATTATAATATCCACCACCAAGATAACTTAATCTATAATTTCTCTTATTGGTCATACCATCAGAAGACTTGTTGACTAGTTTTGGATGTCTACCAGAGTGATGGAGAAGTGGAATGGTTTTGGTCCATTTTTTGAGACTTCAAAAGCTGATGAGGAATTTAAATAAATTTAGGGAGGTTTAGGATCCATTACATAATATTTAATGACATTACACTTTCCTCTATAGGCTGTATAATTTCTAAAAACTCTTTATTTTCACTTATTTTTTTATTTCAGTTAGGAAACTACAATTTTCAGATAGTACTAACATTGCTAATAAGGAATCTAACATATTGGATATTAGAAGGGATTTAAAAACACATGTATATCTAGAAAAACCATACCACCTTCATAAATGACTCTAATATGCACCTTAAGTGACATAGAATGACTTAAGAAAGAATTCGACTATGACCTAAGTTAATGACATACCAAATGATAGCAAAAGACCATGACACACCCTATAACATTCTAAAATACCCCTATATCAAGTTTTATAAAATAAGGGGTTGATTTATTTTTAAATGTGGTCAAAATATTAAACAATAACCATAGTAATAGTCTCTTGGGATGATGTATAAAAAAGGTGGGCATGTCTTTTTGAATCTAAATAATCAAGGCAAATCAGATCCTCCTGAGCTACCCCAAGTGAAATATCAACCACTCTAGGCTATTTTTATATGTTGGATCATTGTTAATTATGTTAATATGATGTTATGGAGGTGTCTTAGTGAGTGGATTTAATTATTATATATCCTAAGTAATAATGACAAAGTGTTCAATGTGTTTGTCATAGTATGCTTGAAGGTGGCTTGGTTGATCTTCAATTTTGACATGGCTAGAGAAGTTTAAGGATGAAAATGGTGATTTGAGCACATGAAATGGGTCATTTAAGAGTTTTTATATGTTTTTATTATTTGTATTCATAATTTTGATTCATATGGTTTTCCATATTTTTCATCTAGACACTATGGGTCTAGTGGCAGAAAATCTGAGTAGGTACTTTGATGACATCACCATTGCCACATAGGAATGTGTAAAGGAGGGTTGGTCATATGGTTAAGATAAAATTAGTTCCCATTTGATTTATGATAAATTTTATATCATTCACTAAATTTTTTCAAAATAAATGTAAGGTCAAAGTTGGGTTCCCATGCAGTTTGACAATATATTCCCATACTTAGCCATATTTGCACAAGGCAAGAAAGAGCTGAGAAAGTAGTTTGATGGTGGTATAGCTTATACATGTGGAGATTTTTGGAGAAGATGATTATATGGTTTTATTTAGGTTTTTACTAGTTTATTTTCACTAAATTTTAGGTCAAGTGATAAAGTGTGATAAAGGATATGCATGTTCAAAGTTAGCCTTCTAGAAAAGTTTTTGACATAGATGGCTTTGTGGTAAAAAAATTTGAGTGAGCATTTTAATGTTTTTATTTATTACATGGATGATGGTTATAAGATAATTTTATCACATTTTTGGATTTTCCTAAGTGATTATATCATATGTTCCAAATTTTATAACATGAGAGTGATTGAGGTAAAAGATATGACTATGCAAATTTGGCTTTCTAGGAAGGTAATCAAGGTTCCCATAGTCATTTTTACATAGGTTAAAGTTTGAGAAACATCGATGGAGTGTATTACTCCAATAAGTTAAGAATAAATGATATGGTACCAAGTTTTATGATTATATGGGTTATAATAAATATCAAATGGTGAGCACCACTTGATAAAGACCTGACTAATCCATAGAGATCGATAAAGCACATTGAGTCAAAATTTCCAAATTGCACGAGATGAGGTCAACATGTTCAAGTTTTAACATTTGAAATTAGTATAATATGTGTTAAAGTTTGATATTTTAAAAATAAAATTGATAGTACATATTTAATCTAAGCAGTGAGGACCCAAGATGAGAGAAATGTGGTCAAGGTTTAACTATGACTGTTGACATTTAAATATTTGAACTTTACAAAGGGAAAAACTAGTCTACAATTTTTAGCCCATAAATTTTGATCTAAGATGAATTTTATAATGGTATAAAAATAAAATATTAATAGGAATCCATGGTTCATTTAATTAACCTAATTTGAATATCTGAAAGTGTGTTTAATGAAATATATTAATGCTTAAATTTTACTGTGTTCGTGCTTGTTTTGCAAGTGACCAGAGAAGAGTAATTAAGCTTATGTAGATGTTGTTTCAATGTATTATAGTGAATTATCTATTAAGGAGTGTTTTGTAATTCATGAGTATTATTTTTGTGAATTATGGAGGCTTAAATAATCATATGTAGTATGAACAAAGGCTTAGAAGTTGACTATGTATTCATTCATGGTGACTATGTACACATAATATTATTTGAGAAAATTATGCTTAAGGAAAAGGGTACTATTTTGGTTGTTAGAAATTAAGGGGGAAATATATATCATATGTAATGGGCACATGATTTTTCTATTGTTTCTATTTTATTATTTTGTATGATGAAGTATAAAAGGAGTGAATTGGTTCACATGAGACCTATAATGGCTATAAGGGCCCAATTGAAAGGTATATCTCCTTAAGGGTGACCCATAGCTGTTATGCCCAACCTATGATTTTTTTTTTTATCTATGTATTTATGTGAGATATTTTATAAGGATTAAGGCATGACTAATGGTATACCAAGGAAGTGATTATCGTGTTTGCTCTATAAATAGTGAAACTAAATGTGTTGGTTTCTAGACTTGTGTGAGAAATTTGAGAGAGATTTAAGAGAGTATTATATGTTTTAATTATGTATCAAAGGATGGATATATTTACTTATGGATGATTTAAAGTGTATAACATATTGATTACTATTTCTATGATCTCTAGGTCATAAGTCTGTTGGCAGAGTATTTTTTTTTTGTATTTGAGTATGAGCAAAGGAGAAGAGTGATAATTAGAGGTCCATAATTAGGTGTTGAAGACATCAGTTCATAGTTGGATGTGTTCATATGCATTATTGTGGTATATTGGCATCTAAAGGGGTTAAATCCTCCTTACAAAGTGAAACTTATTAAAAGTCTCTTTGTTGTAGCTTAGAGAGATAAGTGTTATAGCACCTTTTGGGATTGTAGTCTCACTAAATAGGGATTGTAGTTCCTTGATCAATTTCAATTGGTCTAAATTTATTCTTGTTATTATAAGCTAGTAGTCCAATTATATGTTCTAATGGGTTTTATTCCCCAAGAGGGTTTCCCACATATGTCATGTGTTATCTGATTGATCTTGTATTGTCTTTCTTACTCATTACTATCAATGATGTGTATGATTCAATAATGATTATGGTAATTTATTAATAAACTTAAAGTGATTGATTTTAAATTTGGATTATTTAGGCTCATTGATTCACCCCCCTCTCATTAATTATACCTCTAATAGTTGGTATCAGAGTAGGTCCTTCATGAAGTGTTTAACCACTTAAAGGTGATCAAAGTTATAATTGATGACAAAGAGACTATGAATTATCTTCAAAATAAACTACTATGTGTATTATCAAATGTCAATGTAATCATGGATGATGTGAAGATGTAAGTGCAAGATCTAGAGGCAACAGTCAAGGACTTATAGGTCATAGTGAATAAAGGTCTCAACCAAATGATGGATAAATTTGAAAATAAAGTCATTAATTACTCCTATGTGCTCTTATCTAAGGACCAAAAGGATCTAGAATGAAAATCCATTGAGTGGTAATAGTCAAGAGGAAAAAGGGTCAAACATGGATAACACATTCAATGGGTATTGCTTCTCTTGCAATAAATTTGGTCATAAATATAAATATTGTGCTCTCTCTCTAGAGATCAAAATGGATATCATATGTTACAACTATAACCAACAAGTTCACATATCCTAGAACTAAAATAGAGCCTTTTATAAAAAGGACATAAAATTCATTAACAATATCAAATGGTTTAAGGATACCAAGTATAAATAAGAAAAGAAACAAATTCCAAGAATATCACTAAAGGAAGAGTCATTTTTTATTCATTAAACTTTTTATACCCAAGAATATTATAATACAAGATGGTTAATAGATAGTGGATGCTTAAATCATATGACAGGAGATAAAATCAAAATTATCCCTCTCAAAAATACTAACCCAGGTGTAGTTAGATTTGATGACAACAAATATTATAACATAGTTGATAAAGGTACTATGAGTTTGGAAAATGGTCATACTAGGAATGAGAATGTCTTATATGTATAAGGTTTGGAACATAATCTTTTAAGTGTGAGCCAAATGTGTAAGCAAGGAAATGTTTTGAATTTTCATGATGATTTATGTGAAATAAGAAAGGTAAAATCTGGTAGATTAATGGAAAATGTTCATAAAACAAATAAAAACATGTATGTATTCAATGAATTTAATAATGAAGAGTGATTCATAATTCAATTGGAACAAAGTTGGCTTTGGCATAAAAGGCTTAGACATATAAATTTTGATAATATGATAAAAATAAGTTCAAAGGGGTTGGTAGGGCATATGCCTAAGAATTATAAGATTCCTCATTCTCTTTACAAGGCATGTATTCATGGGAAGTAAACCAAGAGAATATACAAAACCAAAGAATTATTCACTACACAGCCATTGGAGTTGATTCACACTGATCTATGTGGACCTATGAGAACTCAAAGTATTCAAGGTAATAGATATTTTATGTTTATCATTGATGATTTTACTAGGATGACTTGGATATTCTTTCTTAAATAAAAATTAGAATCTTTAGAAAAATTTGTGGCATTTAAAGCTCTTTTGGAAGATGATAAAGGCTCAAAGATTAAGTGTGTGAGATCAAATAGAGGAGGTGAGTTTTGGTCTCACAAGTTTGATTATTTTTGTGAATAACATGGGATAAGAAGACAATATTCTACTTATATAACACCACAATAGAATGGTGTGGTTGAAATGAAGAATATGAATATTGTTAAGATGGGTAAACCATGATTCAAGATGTAAAATTATTAGACAATTATTGGGAAGAGGTAGCCAACACTTCTATTTACATCCTAAATAGGTGTCAAATTAGAGTAAATGGTAAAAATACTCCTTATGAGTTATGGAATAATATAGTAGCTAATGTTAAACATTTCAAAGTATTTGAGAGTAGGTACTTCATCAAAATAGATGAAGATAATATTGGAAAATTTGATTCAAGACTTAATGAGGGAATATTCCTAGGTTATTCCTTTATTAGTACTTTCTATAGGTGATTCAACAAGAGACTTCATAAAATTATTGAAAGTTTAAATGTAAGAATAGATGAGACAAGTAGAGTCAAGAATCCAAAATTTCAAATAAGTAAATAAATTTAGAATGATGTTACAAATAATGATGTGTCATCCATTTAAACAAATGATGAAGATGAAGAGGAGGAAGAAAGACAAGATTTTAAATCTCCATCAAGAATAATTCAAAAAGATCATCCAATTTCTCATATTATTAGAAATGTTGGTGCAAGATTGCATACTAGAAGGAGAATGTTGATCAATCAAAATCAACAAAACTCAATTCTGTTTTCCATGATTGAACCCAAAACATTAATGAAAGCTAGCAAAGATGAAAGTTGGAATTATGCAATGGATGAAGAAATTGATCAAATAGAAAAAATGAAACATGGGGCTTATGGTTTTTCAATAAAAATATGAATGAGAAAGGAGAAGTCACAATGAGTAAAGATAGATTGGTGTGTAAAGGATATGCTTAGGTTAAAGGAATAGATTTTGATGAGCCTTTCGATCCTATGGAAATAATGGAAGCAATTAGACTTTTCTTGGCATATGATAGTTTCAAAGGTTTTAAGGTATATCAAATGGATGTGAAATCTACATTATTGAATGGAAATTTAGAAGAAGTCTACATTGAGTTACCTAAAGGATACTTCATGTCAAGTAATCAATATTTAGTGTACAAATTGAATAAAGATATTTATGGTCTTAAATAAGATCATAGAGCTTGGTATGATAGGTTAGATAAGTATATATTGAGTCAAGATTTTAAAAAGGGGGTATCTGATAGTGATATGTACATTAAGATAGAAGGTAATCATCAATTAATAGTGGTTTTATATTTTGATGACAGTTTTTGGATCTAATAATGATAAAATTAGTATAGAATTTATAAATACTATGAAGGTTGAGTTTAAAATGTCAATGTTGGGAGAATTGTATTTCTTATTAGGATTATAGATTAATAAACTTGATGTAGGGATATTCATTTCACAAGCTAAATACATCAAGGATATGCTAAGGAAGTTTGACATGATTGATTTTAAGATAATGGGTACTCTAATGATCATAAGATGTAAGATAAGTAAACTGGATGACTCACCAAAAGTTGATCAAACTCTGTATAGATCCATGATTGGTATTATTTTGTACTCTACTACATCTAGGCTTAACATCATGAAAGTATTAGGTCTTTTAGGAATATTTCAAGTTGACCCTAGAGAATCTCACTTGAAAGCAACTGAAAGGATCTTGAGATATCTTAAAATCACCATAAACTATGGTTTATAGTATCCCAAGAGTAAATAATTCTCTTTGAAATCATATACTAATGTTGATTGGGTAGGATGTGTGGATGATAGGAGGAGTACCAATGGTGGAGTCTTCTTCATGATAAAATTCTTGGTGTCTTGGCTAAGCAAGAAGCAAACCTCATTATCTCCATAAATTATAGAAGCTAAGTATATAAAATCTACTTCTTATTTCACACAAGTCATGTGGATGAAGAAAACTTTTGAGGATTATAAGGTAAGGCAAAATGGAATTTATCCTATTTATTATGATAATATTAGTACAATTAGTATCTTAAATAATCTTATTATGCACTTCAAAGCTAATAAAATTCTTATTAGATATCATTTATTTCGAGAAAAAGTGATTAATCATGGTGTTAAGCTGGGTCATGTGCCTAAAAAAGATCGTCGTGCAAATATTATGAATAAACCATTATTGAAAGCTACTTTTGAGTATCTAAGACAAAGCTTGGTTGTCATTTATTTCTCTATGAATAAATAAAAGGTATTTGGTTAAGGGGAAGCAACAATGTCATGAGATTTATCTAAAGGTTTGTGAAAGAGCTATAGTAGAGGGTTATAGTGGGTGTTTTAAGGTTGATTGAGAGAATGTTTCTTATTTGGTGAGTGGCATGAAGTTCTGTTGGTGGTCCTTGTAGTAGTCTGAGAGAGAAGGCTAGTTATAATATGGGGTGGTTCTTCATGGTGTGTGGAGATATAAAGATGCTTAGAAGGTAAAATTACTCATATTTCTTAGGAGTCCCTATCAGATGTTTATTGATGTGTTCAATCATATTTCTATGGTTTTGTGTGTTCTTTCTTCATTGACTATAGTACCTGGTTTAAGAGAGTGTTGGCATCGAGAAAGAGGAAATTTATCAAGGAAATAAAATGTAGGATCAAGGTAAGAGGGAGTTTTTATAATTTATTTAAGGTGATCCTTTCCTATTGATGATATTTTTAGGTCATCATGATCAATTGGTGCCCAATTTTTCATTGTGTCAAAGGGGGATAAATTTCTTGTTGTGGGAGTGCTTGAAGAGAGATAATAAGGTGAGTTGTATATTGTTATATGATGGTTATTGACGTTAATTACAAAGTAAGATATTGATGGATAATTTTCAATGATGTTATGATTATGTCATGGAGGTGTCCTAGTTAGTGTATGTAGTGCTTTGATAGCCTAAGTAACAATGACAAAGTGTGCAATGTTTTTATCCTAGTATGATTGAAGGTGGTTTGGTTGATATTTAGTTTTTAAATGGTTAGAGAAGTTTAGGGATTAGTATGGTGATTTGATCATGTGAAAGGGGTCTTATGAGATGTTTTATATGCTTGGAGTGCTTTTGTGCATATGTTGAATTCATTTGGTTGTCCATAGTTATCATCTAGACACTTTGGGTCTAGTGGTAGAAATTCTAAGTGGGCAATTTGATAATGTCACCATTTCCATGAGGGAATGAGTTAAGGGGAGTTGGTCATATGGTTGTGATAAAATTAGTCCCTAGTTGATTTTTGATAAATTTCAGATCATCCACTAAAGTGCATCAAAATATATACAAGTTCAAAGTTGGGTTCTTAGGTAGTTTGACAATATTTTCCCATAGCCAAATTTGCCTTAGGTAAGAAAGATCTGACTAAGCAGTTTGATAGCGGCATATCTCACACATGTGGATATTTAAAGAGAAGGTTATCATATGGGTTTTTTTCATTTTTATACCTAGTTTATTTTTAGTAAATTTTAAGTCAAGTGTTGAAGCACGATAAAAGATATGCATGTTTAAATTTGGCCTTCCAGATAAGTTTTTGACATAGTTGGATTTATGGTAGAAAAATCTGAGTAAGCATTTTAATGTCATCATTTATCAATTGTGTGAGGGTTTCAGGAGTATTTTATCACATTATTAGATTATCCTAACTTAGGATATCATATGGTCCAATTTGATAACATGTGAGTGAGCGAGGTAAAAGATATGACTATGCAAAGTTGGCCTTTTAAGCAGATAAGCAAGGTTCCCATAGTCATTTTTTCACAAGTTAAAGTTTTAGAAACATCAACAGAGCATGTTTCTCTAAGAAGTTAGGAAAAAAATTTATGGTTTAAAGTGTCATGTTCATGGAGGTTTTTAGAATGATCAAATTCTGAGCACTTCTTGGTAAACACCTGATTAATCCATAGAGATCAATATAGCACATTGAGTCAAAATTTCTAGATTGCATGAAATGAAGTCAACATGTTCAAGGTTTAAGATTTAACACTAGTGGAATATGTGTTAAAGGTTAATATTATTAAAATAAGATTGATTATGAATATTTAATATTAAAAATGAGGAGTTGAGATGTGATCAAATTGGTTGAGGTTTAGCTGTGACTATTGACATTTAAATGTTTGAGTTTTACAAAAGGAAAACCCAGTCTGTGGTATTTTGCCCATAAATTTTGATCGAAGATGAATTATGTAATGGTATAAAAATCAAATATTAATAGATTTACATGGCACATATAGTGAACCTAATTTAAATATCTATAACTTTATACAGTGAAAGATATTAAGTTTAAATTTGACTATGTATTTGTGCTTGATCTGGAAGTGACCCAAGAAGAGTAATTGAGCTTATGTAAATGTTATTTCAATGTTTCATGGTGAATTATCTATTGTGAAGTGTTTTATACTTTATGAGGATTATATGTGTGAATTATGAAGGCTTAAAAAATCATATGCACTATGATTAAATGTTTTGAATTTGATTATGTATTCATTCATGGTGACTATGTACACATAATTTTGTTTGAGTAAATTGTGCTTAAGTAAAAGGGTACTATGTTGGTTGTTAGAAATCAAGGTTGACATATAGATCATATAGAATGGGTCAATTATTTTGGTATTGGTTATGTGTTCTTATTTTTTTTGATGAAGTGATAAAGGAGTGAATGGGTTCACATGAGGCCTATTAGGGATACAAGGGCCTAAATGAAAGGTGTAGTTCCTTAAGGGAGACCCATAAATTATATGGATGACCTATGAAGATTATCTTTAAGACATTTATTGATGTGATAGATGCCTTAAGTATTAAGTCATGCCTAATAGCCAACCAAAGAAGTGATTATCATGTTTTTTTTATAAATAGTGAAATAAAATGTGTTGGTTTCTTGACTTACTTGAGAGACTTGGGAGAGATTTGAGAGAGGCTCGTGTGTGTGAATTATGGATCAAAGGAAGGGTACATTTTCCTATGAATGATTTGAAGAGTATAACATATTGAAGATTATTTTTATGACCTATAGGTTATAATTTTATTGGCATAATAGTGCTCTTACTATTTGAGTATGAGTGAAGGTACATAGTGGTAATCAAATGTCCATCATCAGGTATTGAAGACATCAGTTCACAGGTGGATGTGTTCATAGGTTTTTTTGTGGTATCTCAACATCTAAGGTGGTTGTATCCTCTTTTCAAGATGAAACTTGATAAAATTTTGGTTATTTTTATATCTAAGCTAGATAAGTTTTGTATCACCTTGTGGGATTGTAGTCTCACTAAATAGGGATTATAATTCCTTGATTAGTTATAGCTTGTATAAATTGGTTCCTTTTATTATAGGGTAATATTCTAATTTTAGGTTCCAATTGGTTTTAATCCCCCAAAAGGTTTCCAATGTATGTCATATGTTATGTGATTGATCTTGCATTGTTTCTCTTGTTCATTACAATGAATGATGTGTATGCTTCATGAATGCTTATGGTAATTGATTAATAACTTAAAAGTGATTGAATTCAAATTTCTATTATTTGAGATCACTAATTCACACCCCACCTCTTAGTGATTTTACCTCTAATAATTTATAAATTTTAATACCATAGGGAATGTCTTATAAGGTTTCCCTTATTCTACTAATCACTAAGAAGACATTTTTACTAAAAAATTAGAGGAAACCAATCCTCTTGCAGGTGGGAATCTAGTGTGTGCATATATAATTGAAATGGAGGGATTTCTTTGAATGATTTTTAGGAGATCCTCACCTAATCCCAATATTTGTTCCCTCTCATTGACTTGGGCATCATCTTTGGCATTGAGAAATAGGAAATCATAGTTGTAAAACTCATGTTAGTAGGAAATAAAAAGACCTTTAACTAAGGATTTTGCACTCTTCCCTAAGGATCCTAGTCCCTATGTGGTAGTGTGTCTAGTGAGTTATATTTATTGTATTTATTATCCTCAAAGATGTGTTTATGAATGACCTAACACATTATGACAATCATGAGGTGACATCCATGGAAGGAACTCTTCTTATTATTCATAATATCTTAATATATATTCCACCATAGTTGGTAGGTAATATCCTAATCTGATAGTTTATTTATTACATATTTGGGGAGATGTAAGCGTGTTACCTTATGGACTATGATTATAATCATAGTGTAGTTAAGATATATGCAGTAATATCCCATGGACAACAATGTGTCTACAATGCTCTTCAATACCTTGGGTAATGGGGTTTCATGAATGGACATCCACACCTAGGGGTATACATCCTTCACAATGTCAGTGATGTTCCTAGTATAAGCATATATGTGCATAAAGGAATATGAATCACATATACACTTTTTAATTAAATTTGGATCTTGGTTCTAGATTGACATATTGTGTATATAAACTATGCCCAACATAATATTTAGACTATAAGACAACATATAAAAATTTCCATATTGAGGCCTCTTATCCTTGTGTAGTATTTGTTCTTGCATATTTGGACTAATTACCTCACTCAGAAAAAATGTTAACTTTGAATTCATTATTAATTCTAACAATGGAACACATTCAAGGTGAAGGAATTATATGTTGGGGTATCCATATAACCTTTTTAAGAGGGCCATCCTAATATGGACTCCCATATATAACATAGTTATAGGTAGCAAATACCTCTCCTTTAGATTGAAATCATCCACTAGAATCATCTACTTTATTAATTGAGTTCTCATTATTTTATGAAAATACTATGTGTAAGTCATATGTAGCATCTGTGATAGGGAGAGATAAGTACATTTGGCATAAATCTTATGATATACATGATACAATGGTTTTATTCTATAAGTGTTTTAGGAATATACCTCTAGTCACTTTACTAGTAAATAACAAGTATCATAGGATGTCTATGCATGGCCTAAACTTAGGATTTACCACTACAAAATTTAGTCCTTATAAATGATGTCAAATTCTCCTTATGATTATGCACATCCACCTAGTGAATAATATCCCATAATGGTAAGTAATTGAGGTAGTCATTGTTGAATATTGTTGGATATAAGATGGTGTATTTTCACTCTATTTGGTATTTAGTAGGTAATATATATGTGGTAAATAATAATAAAAATGTCTTGGATTAATATACCATTTCTAATTTACTAGATTGACAAACTTTTGGTTCTTTAATTTACTAGCTCAGCTTTTCTAGGTGCACTATACGATTGAAACATAGCTGATTAGGGCTTGTTGGTAAAGAAGCAAGTGAGCTCGAAGTTATTTTTTGATTATTGATTACATAATTTATTTTTAATTCAATTTTATATATTTGGAATTATATTATAGTTTACATGCTATCAATGTCCAACATCTATAAACTTGATTTTCTTATTCAATTTAAACTTTTTCACTTCATTTGATGGGTGTGACACATGTCATTTTGTCACTCTTTTTGATTTAGAATACCTATGACATTAAGGATATAAATAGTTAGGAGACATATTTTGTGCTGAAATAGTGTTTTAAAAGTTAATTAATCTTGTAAATGAAATTCTCAAACATTTTTACTGAAGATTTAAATGGGCTGAAAATAAAAGTTCTGAATAAATTCATCGAAGACCAATTTTTCAAAATAATTTATCTAAAGATGGAAATTATGAAGTCAATTTGTTGTTAAAATATAATGAAAATAATTTATCTAAATAATTCATATAAATAATTTACTTTAATAACAATTCATACCAAGCACTTTTTGCAAAGAGCTTTGTCGAACAATTTCATCAAAGACCAAAATCCCAAAATATGAATTTCAAATGTTTTTGCCAAAGATTAAATGTTGAATTGAAAAATTTACAAAACACTATAGATAAAAAACCTAAATATTAACTTCATTCCAAGTTTCATATAGGTGTGAAATGTTGAATACTACCAAAGATAGGATTCTAATTTTTTTTCCAAAGACCCAATTTTACAAAGCCTAAGACTTCATAAATTATTCATGTGTCAAAAAAATATTCAAGTACATAACTTATAAAGGGTATTAATAAGTCAATAAAAATAATTAGGACATTTTAATATATGTTTTTTAATGGAAAATCTAAGTGAAACACATAAATCTTCTTGGAAGAATATTTTCAAGATAGTCTTAGACCTTTTTAGAAATAGAATGGGTACCTATTCTAAAATGGGGGATATGTAGGGTAAATTAAATGGTGAATTAAAAGGGAAATACTCCTAAGTATTTTATAACACAAAACCTTTGGTTAGTAATCCTAGAATAAAATAAACCATTTCAAAAAAGAATAATTGAATTAGACACATAAATAGACTCCTAAAAACCACATACCACATATTTACCTTGTTCATACCCTAGATCTATGAATGAGGAAGTGATTTCATTTTACCCTTGTTTTGAATATTTTAAAACAAACTTGGGATAACTATAGGTTTTATTCTAGTTTATGAGAAAAAATATTTAAAATTTAGGGAATCTTTGGTATTACTTTGTTGCTAGACATGCATCCATAGCCCCTGATAAAGGTACCTTTGATTCCTTCTCTTTCCTCGTCCTATATTCTTAAATGATGCATGATACATTGATCTTATTTCATAAATTTATGCTCTAATCATATTTATATTTTTTTTAGTTTTAATGGATCACTTTTTTTATAATGCATTAATCTCTATTTTGCTATATTATAATATATAATATTGTTAGAATATGGATAGAAAAAACCACAAAGAGATAGTATATATTACATTATATTTTTTTTATAGACTGTTAAAATTGTTTTACCATATTTTTCCTACCATATACATTCATATTTTTGGTTATTTCATTAAACGATAATTAACATGAGAGGTGTAATTTTATCTAATGAAAATGAGAAAACTCTCTAAATTTTATATGTAGTAATGAGAGAAGCCTTTATATGCCATATTGAATCATTAAATGGTATCCTAGTCATGATAAATTTTCTTGCTACATACCTAAATTCTAAAAATCTAAAATATAAGGGTTTAAAATCTGAAATAAATAAATTTGTGTGGCTTTAATCGGTGTCTTTGCCATAGCCTGATCTTTTTGATTTTAAACATGTTATAAGAAATATAATGGGTTTGATAATAATTGAGCATACTAGGGGAATTCAATTAGATTGTCATATAATTAAATAAAAAATTCTAATCTATAAAGCAATGAACTAAATAAAAAAAATAGAATTTTGACAATAATAAATGTTAACCTAGGAAGTCAAGAATCTAACTATGAAAGTAGTAAATCTAACTATGAAATCAATAAATATATATTACTCATAATTTTACCAAAACACTTGTTACTTAGGGTCATATCTAGATGGTACATCGATGAAATAGTGCTTCAAAAACTATGCATCGACTGGATATGTTAACTCATTACCTTAGAGCTCCCTCAAATGGAAGGCATTATTACCTAGTATGTCTAAAATTTGATAAGGTCTAATCCATTGTGGGGTAAAATTTTTATGATTTCCTTTATTTTCATGCTATTTATCTCATAAAAGTGACAGGTCAAATATTTTTAATGATTTAAATTTTTTCTTCTATCAAACCACCTTTTTACTGTGTTTTGATGTTTAATAAAATTCTATAATGCTTCAATACTTAATTCTTCCATCTATATTATTTTTAATAATCTATAATCTACATTTTCACTTTGTTTTATGTGCTCTCACATAAATTGATATGTTATTTAAGCATGATTAGGCAAACTAGTTGTCATCCATAGACCAATAAGTAAGGTGAATCCTTGAGGGATTTCTTGTATCTTATTTGATTATCCTATAGTGAATACCTTAGTATACTATTCCAATCTCTATGTTTATATTTTGATTACCTTTTAATGTTTCCAATTAGGTTTAGTTATTGATTTAGGTAATCTATTTCCTTATGGGTAATGGTTGGATGATGAACTAATGGTGATTTGATTATCATGGTCCCAAATAATGAATTAAATTGATTAGAATGTTGGACCATTATAAAAAACTAAATAAATGGGGGTACTAAATCTAGTCATGATATTTTCCTCCAACAAACTAACTACATCTTGTGCTCTTAAATTTCTTGTAACTACTATTGTAATCCATCTTATGAAATAGTCTGTGGTAGTGAGTAAAAACTTGTGTACAAATAAATAATTAGGGTTAATTACCCTAATGAAATCCAAGCCCTAGTGAGTGAATGTTATTACTTCAATAAAATATTTCAAAGACATTGTTGTGTCTACCTCTCTTTTTTTTAGGACTTGGTATTCATGGCATGTTGTTTCATGAACATGTGAATCTTTGAAGATTGTTGGAAAGTAATAACTCATTATGAGGATTTAATGGGATGTTTTTTTTATATAAGGATGACCACTACCTATCTTATGGTGAAAATTTTCCATAATTTATTAGATTTTTTCTCATGGTACGCATATATGATATATGCCTTAATAATTCCTTCTATAGAGGATCCCTTTTTTATCATATAATGATCATCTTTGAGCATCAAATATCTCATTTTATATCTTTTAATGTCCAAGTAACAAGTAAATATGAGTAAGTATTTAATAATTTTAATATACCAATCTCATTTAGAAACATGTGTCTTACAAACCTCTTCAATGGTGATGCATGGTTCAAGAACAATCATGATCTAAATGATGCCTTGAACTCTAAAATTATTTATAGGCTTGATTTATATGTCAAAATCCTACAATTTTTCATTCATTTTAATTTTCATTAACCCAATTTTTTTCCCTAAGGTGATCTTCATAGTAAGATATATCATAATGGTGATGGTCTTATTCCTTAGGATGTAGTGTAAAAATCTATTTACCACTTTGACAAGGGAAAACATTTTCTTATCTATCATACAATACCTAAGTTCTAATTTAGGTTTTCTCTCTTGAATGAAATAGGGTGTTCACTTTCATATTTCTTATGGGTAAGCATGATGGCAATGGTATGTTTTAAATCTAAGGAATACAAGAAGAAATATTTAATTAAGTTCAGACTTATCATTTTAAGGACCTAAGATATTACATATTTCATGTCTTGAAAAGATTTTTAGACCTATGTTGTAAATTCCAATTTACCATATTGATTTATCATTACATTAAAAATTCTAATAACTTTTTCAAAACCTAAGATAAAATTTCTCATGAAACTTGTCTTCCCAAAAAAGATTCGAGCTCCTTGCTATTTAGGAATGAAATTTTTGACATCCCCTAAATTCTATTCAAGTTGACTATTATTATATCTTTGGTGATGATGTGACTTAAGATATTTCCTTAAATAATGTTGAATATTCTCTTCTTAGGGTTTATAAAAATGAAAAACCTTCTAAAACATTCAAATAGTGACTATATGTGACCTATATGATTGGTTATGGTATTTAAGAAAAAAGTGAGGTCATCCATGTAGATGATTACACATTTACCTAATATCCCTTGGAATGCATGATCCATGGTTTATTGAAAGGTGGATCCTATAATAATTATGCCAAATGGCCTCCTATTTTATTTATAAATACCCCATTTTATGGTGAATATAGTCTTCATTCTATCCCCTGACTCAACTAGCACCTAGTTATATCCTAAAAAACTATTCAAGAAGGACATCATTCCTAAATTGCCTACTATATGAATGACCTCATCCAAAGAAGGAAAATGATAATTATATTTATCAAAAAAATTATTCAAGTTTATAAAATCAAAACAGAGCCTAATTTACCCATTCTTATTCTTGACCAGAACTAAGTTAGCTACATAAGTAGAATGTCTAATAGGGAAAACTATTTTTACATTCATCAAATTTTTCACTTATTTAAAGACAAAAGGATCCATGATAGGATTTATCAATCTCTATCTTTGCCTAAATAGTTTATGAATTGACTTAAGTGGGATTTTATGAGTGATGAACCTTGGGTTAAAAAAGTTCAAGTATTTATACATCCATGTAATCTCATCTTTGTAATAGATGAGTATATTCTTCACCCTCTATATTTATTATAGAGTGTATGTAAGACCAACATTAACATATCAAAGATCATATTTATCTCCCAAATTATCCTTTTTAAACTCAAATTCATTTAATTTTGGCTACCTTTGCTAATATCATTAAGGATCCATATCAAATGTCATTTCTAAGGAAACCATTACTAAGGAAAGGTAGTTTTATTTCAATTGAATGACTCATTTCCCCAATCCCTCTTAGCATAGGTAATTAATATCATTTTTATTAATGATTTAAGACTCAAATTATCCTAAGTTATTAAATATCTAGATGATTTATTAGTCCTAATAAAAGACTTTTAAATTTTCCATGTTGTTAGGAATAAATGGATAAGTTACTAGTTAAATGGAGAATCTCTATTCCTTGGATTGTTATAGAGGTGCCAAGTTAGTAGTTGAAATAGCCAGTGAATCATTAGCTTGATTATATTCTCTAAGAATAACCACTATATTGAAGGCCTAAAAGGACTTGATTAAATATTAGGATATACGTATTTAACTTTTTAGTTATGATATCTTGAATTAGAATTTGTTTTTGACTTTATTAACTTCCAATTCTAAATCTCCACAGATCAATATTTATTTGACATTATGTTTGAGAGAAAAATGTAATCCCAAAATTAATACCTCATATTTTGCTATGTTGTTCATATAAGGTAACTATAATTTATATATTTCTAGGTTTGTTTTTCCTTATAAATCCACCAATTCAACACCAATTCCTAATCCTTTCTTATATATTACACCACCAATGTAGAGAGTCCATAACTAGGAAGGCCCTTAGAATTTTAGTTCCTACACCTCATGCTTTATGGTAAAGGTATAAATCCCAAGGTTAAGATATTCATAGATTACTTATTCATTATTAGTATTATATTTATTAATAGGTTTATTCATTATTATCTCTATACTAACTTGAATCTATTTTACAACACTACTCCAAGGCAACTAAATGTGATATAAGTTCGTTACTACATACTCATTCAACATCTTGGACTAGTCTTTGCTAAGGAGTCTATATCCTTCTAGGATATCCAATATAAGTATGTTTATTTTAATTTTTACTCATATATTATATGTTAATTATATGTGTACATCATTTAATTTTCTTACTATAAGAACCACTATGTTATCTAGCTATGAAACCATCCTCTTTGATGGGCTTGGAGTCAACCCAAACTTTTGGCAAATGGAAGTTGTCATCACTATGTCCAAAGATCTAGAATCAATTAAACAATTATGAATGTTCTTACCAACTTATAAGATGGTCAATAATAAAGGAGAGACTTTTTTTTGGTGCATATATATGTCATTGGTATGAGAAGCCTTTGTCTTTTCTGTAGTTAACTTCCCTATAATAGACCTCCATAGGAGCTTCTTTTGTTCATTGATATAAGCCAATTCATGAAAAGTGATATTGGATTTAATATTATTCATGTATTAAATAATGTTATAACCTAATTTGATTTATTCTTCCTTATTTTGGGATTGTTCATTCCTTTTGGAGAGGTAGGTTATTATCAGGCCTTAGATTTGGTAGAATAATGGTCTTGTTTATAGGAGTAGATGTTGTGAAGGGATTTCTATTATTGGGATTTTAGTTACCATTTTGATACTATTGGAAGACATGTATCTCATCATATTTATTCTCTAATTCATTGTTATATTCACTTGGGAAATAAGACTCATGTGTTTCAAATACCATGGAGTTATTTGTAGAACCAAATTTTGGGTAGAACTGTGGTAGGTTATTCATCAAATCTTGCCTTACCATTTCCTTGTGGAATATATAAAATGCTGTATAGAATTCCACACATTAAAGTACACCATATTATGATGTATTATGTGATCTACACTAATTAGGTAGAGCTATTTCTACTATGTTGATTTTTGGCAACTTGTTGGGCTATTAGTATTTTGCGTTATTTGTAGACCAATTAAAAGGTTTTTTATATCTTTAAAACCTATAATTTTGGTTATTATTCTTTATATTAACATTACCCATCTTCCTCTACATGTTCAATAAGTCATTTCTCAATTTATGGACCTTTATTTAGATAGAATATAGTTCTACTTTGGTAGAATCAGCACCCTATGCAATTGTAGTATTAAATGGAATTGAATGTTGGTTTTGGTAATGAATATTCATATGTACTTTACCATTCATATAACCATAATTATAATTAGGTGTTTTTTGAATTATAGGAGATAGTGCATATAATTGATTCTGGTTGAATGTTAAAATATTTTTATTAATATGAGAAAACTAGATTTAGGGCTATAAAACCAATGTTAATATTGGAGGTGCCTAGTACTTGAGGATCTAGATGTCTATCAATATTCATATCTAAATCATATGATAAATCCAAGGTGGTGATAGAAGTAAATATTGATGTGAATGCTACATTATTTAGATCCAAATAATTTTTGTACATCTCTAATGCTAATACTCTATATGGTCTTTATACTAGGATTAACTAAGTGTACATGTTATAAAACCTTACATTGAAACCCTAATTATATTATTAGGCTACCTCTTAATACTAATAAAAATTTGATACCCCAAGATAAGGCTAATAACTTGCCAAATTAGGGAAGAAAAGTTATCTAATGTGCATTTCATGATGTAATTGAGTTATATTGAAGGTTAATGTACCAATCATAGGTATAATATAATAAGGTAAATGAGAAAATATTACATGTAATATCTTCATAAATAACATTCATTAACATCAAAGTAACCTTGAAAAACTTAATATGTTCGTATGTAGTTTTTCCTCCTGAGGGGTATAATGAAGGTAGATACTTCTATGGATTCCTTGGTAAATTATGTATTCCCCTTTGATGATAATGGTAGAGCTAAATAACCAGGGTTGTTGAGCTGTAAGATGATTAATGGGATGCACATTTATTATTAGAGAAGGTGTCCTATACCAAGGTCTATTGTAAATAATTAGTACATATATAGTCCTCGAATGGTTTTGGACTTATACCTAGTGATTCTCTTAGGTGTCTCTAGTGCAAATCAAACATAGGGGACAACCTCTCACCTATGGAAGACACACAAGTTACCCTCCTTCTAGCACCAATTTTTTTTCTTGTTGATGTGGATATTATACACATCCTCAAATTTAGTGAGGTAGCCTCTAATGATTTAGGATTTAAATGGAGGTAAACTCCACTCCAAGGAATGAGTTATAGGTATGGGTTAAACAATATTATAGTGGAATAGTAGGTTAAGCATGTAGGTTATTAACTCAATGTGATTATAGTGAAATGATTCATAGTAAATAAATTAAAACCTAAGTAAGTTGGATGGATGGAATCTACTATAAAGTGGGTAGATATTGTTCAAATAAAATTCAAAAAGAGGGAAGGTTAGAGTATAAAATAATTTTCTATGGTTTCAAAGGATCACTTCTTAGTCTAGTTCCTTTGTGGACAAGTGTTTCCTAAATTAATGTCTATTTTTTATATCTATTGCACACTTACATGTAAACATAGTTAGGTAATCTAGGAGAAATGGTATAGGAAAATCAATGGTCTCAACATAAGTTTGATCCTTTTAGAGTATCTATTTCACACCGTTAATTAAGATATTACAGATCAAACTAGAAATGTATCTAAGGCATTTATGGCACACACATAAAAGACTATATTATGAAGAAACACTCCTTCACACTTTAGAATATTAAGATAGTCAACCAATTACTTAAAATCAATGATATTTTCTATCTTTTAAATAATTTTTACACATTTATAATTAACATACATCAATGATAAAAAATAATTATATTTAGCTTTTGTGTACTTCAAATTAT
Organism: Torreya grandis; assembly: GCA_037957365.1. Classification (NCBI taxonomy): domain Eukaryota; kingdom Viridiplantae; phylum Streptophyta; class Pinopsida; order Cupressales; family Taxaceae; genus Torreya; species Torreya grandis. The sequence continues at coordinate 1,086,203 of JARHVA010002337.1, forward strand.
CAAATTAAAATAACCCAAAGAAATTAAAAAAATTAATTACATAGAGATGGATAGAAAGTACATCCACATAGTTTCAAGATAATCAAAATGATATCTCCTTGTATTTATAAAAAAATTGACCCTTTGGAATGCACGTTTACTTGAATATATATACTTGGAGAGGGGTTGTCTTATCCTTGAAGTTCATGAAAACTCATTCTTACATCAAGTAATTAGAATTTTAGTTCTAATTTTAGTTTTAAAACTATATGTGTACATGCTTATAGTTAATTAAAACTATGTCAAATTTAAGTTATATTATATAATGTAATACAATATGTGAATTTTTATAAACAATTTAGGTAAACTTTTACATTTATATACCAAGTGTAAGTAAACTATAATTATAACTATTGGTTATGTATTTAAAAATACATATAAAATTAGCCTTAGCTAAGGATTGTTGGGTGAATACATATAAAATTATCCTTTAAATAATACTTATTAGGTGATTGTATGATTATTATTGTTGTTGGGGTAGGTGCTAAAGTGGTATCTTGAGTTAAACTAGAAGTTGAAATGTTGGCTTTCTTCTTGGCCTCCAACTCTTGGAAATACTTATGGTCATTATCATGTTGGTATCTATAGTCATACTAAAATTCAATTTTTAAAATTTGAGCATGACTTATGATACCCAAACCATAGGTCTCTCTTACTCACTTACACAACCCACTTAGTCATGTTTTCACTATTTCTCAGTCATCTAAAGCCTTATAGATTCAGTGCCTATTATCTTGAAATCCTCTCCAAGGAACAAATATATCCCCTAGGGTATCTTTCCCCTTGGATAATAGTGCCATAAGATGGACTATAGTGTTGGGACCCATGGTTTCCACTTTCTAGTGTTATTTTCCAGGTCCATAATATTCTTAAATAGTTAGATTTCCCTAAATCCTTATCTTTTCCCTTGTCAGTCTAGTGTGAGTTCATCTAACCTAGGATCAATAGTTTCCATACAAAATCCCATTCAAAGGTAATTTAGAAGGGTTAAAAATCATTTAAAAGGCAAAAACTCAAAATATACTAAAGCACACTTAAGCCAATCTTCTTATTCTCTACATATAACTAGCCACTATTATTTCTACCCTATCCAAGCTCCTATACTAGTCACAAGTCATCTCAAGCATTCCAAAATTTGCACACACTTATATAACATACACAAGATTTCATAATACACATTAAAATTAGGATAAATAAATTGGCCTTGATTCCTCTTCAGAGTATTGGTATGTGGTAGTATGCCCATGCATGGGGTGTAATCGCATGTTCATTGCATATTATACACTAACACCTTTTTCCAATTGGATTAGAGATCACCTATCAAGCATGAAGAGGAAATAGGATCCTTGAAGACAAAATCAATTACACATAGAGATTCAATAATAACTAAGAATTGGTATTTTAGGCACAAGGTCTCCTAGAGAAGATGAATAGAACCTAAAAAGATCATAAATCTTAGACACTAAAGACTACAGTGCCAAAACTTGGACTATAGTGTTGGACCTCTAGGTGTCCCATTTTTGGCACTCTTTTCTAAGTAAAAGATAGATTTTTGGATCCTATTTATGACAGTCTACCTAGCCAAATCAATCATTTATAGCCTTTGTCTACTCCATCTCAGCCTAGAATCAACTAAGTTTTATTCTCTTTCCTCTTGTTTGCTATTTTTAGAAATAAATTATGCACTTACAGATTTAATAAATTAGTAGGTTAATTAAGGAACATTTTATTTATTTATTTTCCCCTTAATTTATACCCCTTTACTATTTATTAAATTAAACCTATAGCTTCCCAAATTTAGTAAAACAATATCTAATAATACCCATGTTTGATATTGGGGGTTTGTTTACCCTATTTACTTGTTTCATCAGTCTTGCATGTTCATATTTAGTATTCCTAAAAATGATCTTGAATATTTCCACATGAATCAATTTCTTCCTTTCAAAATTCAACTCAACTTGAATTTACTCCAATGTTAATCCCCATAGGTTCTACTTGAAGCTAGTTGAGCTCTATTGAATAAGTTGGTTAAAATTAGCTCTACTTATTAACCTGCCCATAGAGACCCTTTATTGTGATAGCTTCAATTCCTTTATAATATAAAAATTGATGTTCTCATGTTTTTCATACTTAGGCATTATTACCTTAACTATTATGACCCACTTTCTTATTTCTTATGTCCTGATGAATACCAAGTTGAGGACATTTGAAGCCTCTAATGGTGTCATCAAATTGAGGTGGATATACACCTTATTTTCTATATAAAGAATGAGGACCTTAAATTTATTATCATTTTTAATTAAATAATATATAAATTTAAATAATCTAAAGAGATAAATAAACCATCATTATAGCAATGGCCTCCAAAATATTGTATAGTCTTGATGTTGTATCCTGCACATTTATTTCAATATGTATGGGAAGATGAACTATTTGATGATGTTACTTAACATGTTATAAATCCTACTTAAATTACTTCTTGGACATTTATATTCCCTTGTAGATATTGAACAAATCATCCTTGTGTGTCTCAAAATAGGATTTGAAATCCTCAATGTAGGGGGACTACCCCAGTTTCATGTTCTTTCTCTTAAACAAGGTAAACACTTATTTTATTTACTCCAAAATTACCTCCTTCTAGCCTCATCTTCAATTTTACTTTTCTTCACCCTTTAGACACTCATTTTAGAATTTTCAAATATGGAGCTCACTATGGGAAAATCTATGATTATAATATTTGGTTGTTGAGAAGCCTATTGTAAATTAGCTACCCATTGTGGGATGACTAGTTAGGTTATAATTGTTTATTGAGTGTGTTGAGATGTAGTCTAAACCAATATATCTCTTGAGGACTACTTCAATTCCTTTTAAAATAATGGGTTAGGAAGGGAATGCCAAATTATCTTAGACTAGTACACACCACCATATTGAGGTAGTGGGTGAGATGTATACACTTATTTCTTCTTTCCATCCTTCTTTAATGTTATTACAATTGTGTCTTGAGAAGAATTGGAGTGAATGAATAACAAACCTAAATAGCTATATATATATATATATATATATATTGGGCTTGTCAATACTCCATGAGATATTTTTTGATGACTTATTTATGGTGTTTGGGGGTGATGGGGTAGTGGTGTAAGTATTCATAGTGGAAATAAGAGGAATCAGCACAAAAGATACAATTGGAGAAGTGGGAATTATAGGTCCAGTATATAAATTAGGGATAAAGGAAGCATCCTTTAGATATAGATCAGCTAAATATGGTTTCACACTAGGATTAGAGGAAACAACCTCTAATTTAGGTATAATAAGGGAAGGGAAAAAAATAGGATTAATAGAAATAGACTCAAACAAACCAATAGACAAAGGGGAAACAAAAACACAATGGGAGTGGTATAAACTAAAAGAGTTACACCATCACCTAGTTTTTATCCATGTAGTAATGTTTTTCCATGGGTTTCTTAAAGGATCAAAGCTCTATCTCTTTATAGCTCCTAATCCTTATTAATATATTCACCTCAAGCTACCTTTCCTAATGGTCCTTCTATTGATATTACCTCAATATTTGGACTTCATGGAGGGAGGTGATCCTTTGGATTCCTCTTATAATAAATAGTGACTTTCTTAGATATGGAAGATGCTTCTTTCATGGATGTGGTTGAGGTAACCATAGTAGTAAGCTATTTGGATGATGTAGTAACAGACTACACATGTCCTTCTAAGTCTAAATAATCAAGGTAAATTAGATCATCCTAAGCTCCCACAAGTGAAGTATTAAACACTCTAGGCTATATATTTATAGTTGTTAATGCCATAGGGAATTTATATGAAGGTTTACCTTACTATATTTATGGATGAGAAGGACTGTTGACCAAAAATTTAGAGACATCCCATCTCTTATGGGTGGGAGTCTAATGTGTGAATCTATAATTGAAATAGAGGGATCCCCTTAAAGGATTTTTAAGAGCTCCTCACCTAATTCCATTGTTTGTGTCATCTCTTTGACTTAGGAATCATCCTTGGTATTGATAAACAAAAAATCATGGTTATAAAAAATTTGTTGGTAAGGAATACCAAGGCCTTCAACTAAGGATTTTTCACTCTACCATGAGGATCCTAGTTCATGTGTGGTTGTGTGGCTAGTGAGTAGTATTCCTTATATTTGCCACCATTGTAAGTTTTTAAAATTGACATAAAAAAATTATACCAATCATGAGGTTTGATCCATGTAAGGTTATCTTATTCTTCATCATCATATATTCATTTATACCTCACCATATTTGGTAGGCCATCTCCTAATATTCTAGTTTATATCATACATATTTAGGAAGGTATAGGGGTGTTACTTTGTGGCTCATGACCATAATCACAGTGTATTTGGTATATATCCAATAATATACCCAATATAGCCATGTGATTACAATGCTCTTGCATTATTTAGGTAATGGTTATTCATGAATGGCCATCTACACCTAGGGGTATACATCATTTTCAATGCAAGTGATGTTCTTAGTATAAGTGTATATGTGCATAAAGGAATATGAATCACAAATATGATTTTTAATTAATCTTGGTGTTGGACTCTAGGATGACCCATTTTTAATATAAAATGTTCCCATCACAAAATCTAGAAGGTAGGACACCATATATAAACGGACACCTTAAGGCCTCTTATCTTTGTGTAGTATTTGTTCTTGTATCTTTGCACTAATGACCTCACCTAGAGCAAATGTTAACTTTGAGGTCATTAATAAGTGTAATAATGGAACCCATTCAAGGTGAATTAATTATATGATATGTTTTTCATATAACTTGTTAAATAGGTCCATCCAAATATATATTCCCATTTGTAACTTAGTTACCTGCATTGATTACTTTTCCTTCAGGTTGATATCCTCCACAAAAATCATCTATTTTTATAATGTTTTCTCAATCAAGTTCTCTTTATTGCATGAAAATAATTTTTGCAAGTAATAAATAGAATATGTAATAGGTATAGATAAATAAATTTTGAATTAATCCCCAAGATGCATGTTATGATGGTTTTGTGCTATGAGTTATGAAATAACATGCCTCCAATCACTTTACCATCAAAGAAAAAATGTCATAGGATGTCTATGTAGAGCATAACCTAAATCTATACCACTATGAAATTAATTCCTTATTGTTTTTAAGGGATGAGGTTTTCATCCAATTATCTCTGATTTTGTGTCAAATTATCCTCATGAGAGTGTGCATCAACCTGGTGAATCATATCCCACGATGTTGGGTAATTGAGGTAGTCATTATTGAATACTACTCGATCAAAGATGATGTCCTTATACTTTATTAAATACTTAATATATAATATATATATGGGAAGTACCAATAAAAATGTATTTTATGAGGATTCCATTATTAATTTATTGGTTTGAAAAAGTTTTAGCTCTTCAATTTAACAACTTGGTTCTTTTGGATGCATTATAGAATTGAAACATAGGTAGTTAGGGCTTATTGGTAGGGAAGTAAGAGAGATAAAAATTAGTTTATGATTAATGAGAATATTTATTTATAATTAATTGTAATATATCTGTCATTACATTATAAATCATGTGTCATTAATGCCTAACTTCTATAATCTTACTTTGTTTTTTTAATTCAAAATATGCCACTTTATTTGGTAGGTATGCCGCATGTCATTTTGTCGCTCTTTTCGCTTTGGTATACCTATGCCACAAAGGATATTGATATTTTGGATTCATATTTTGTGTTTATTCAAAGTTTATTTAGTGAATGAATCTTCTAAATAAAATTCTTGAACACTTTTATTGATGACAAAAATGGGATGAAAACAAAATTTCTAAACAAACTTATCAAAGACCAATTTTTATGAAGATGAAAATACCAAAGACCACAAATATCAAACATGTTTTATAAATTATTTTTATTAAATTTATTCCAAAGAATTTCCTCGAAGACCAATTCATACTGAGCCCTTTTACCAAAGATCTTCACTGAACAATTTTGCCAAAGACAAAAATCCCAAAATATAAATTCTAAACAAAATCCCTAAAGAGTAAATGAAAAAATGCAACATTTATGAAAATGTTTGGACAAAATACATGAATAATAACTTCATTCCAAGGTTCATATAGGTTTCAAGTGTTAAATAATACTGAAGATAGGTTTCTAAATAAAAGTTTTGAAGACCAAATTCTATAAATCCTAGGACTTCATAAATTATTAATCTATTAAAAACTTGTTCAAGTACATACATTCCAAAGGGTAATAATATGTTATTATAAATAAATAGGACATGTTCATATATGTTTTCTAAATAAATAATTTAGGTGTAACACATAAATATTTCTTGGAACAACATTTCAAGATAGGCTTGGACATTTTCAAAAATATAATGGGTCCCTATTGTAGAAAATAAATGGGGGATATGTTGGGTATAATATTTTCCTTTTAAATTAATTAGATATATTAATATGAAAGTTGATAATATTATAAATTTAGGTATAAATGATAAACAACTACCTAAATTTTTTTAATTATTTATTACTATTTTTGACACCTTATTATTGATTGTCATTAGACACTGGTCTTAGTTTGATATGACAAACTAGGTTGAATTGATCGAAATGAAGATATTAATCACACTCATCATTTTTATCATCATTTTTAGTTAATTTATGGGTGTCATTAGTGTATAAATATTAAAATTAACAATTTATTAAGAAAAACTTCTCATAGACTAAATAAATATATGAATAAACAAAGGGATTCAAAGGCAAGATACATTCTAAAGACCCATCAACAAAGCAAAAGTACTGGTAAGTCATGAAAAAAGTGTCATAGAATACCTTCTAAGAAATAACTTTATATTGTTGAGGAACCATTTCTAGTTTCACTTATATGTTGGGATCATTCCCTATAGTTAGGTGTGTCCTTTCAAACAAAGTAATTAAGGTTAAAACATGGTGTAAAATAGAGTTTTTAATCTCAATAAATTAGCCTTATGGAAACTTTTTCTGATTCATCACCACCCAAGAGAAATATATAAAACATATACTGGGAAACTATGGGAAACAATCCACTAAACAGGGCTATAAGAGGTAGATCACAACCTCTAGGTAGAACATTCACTTATCCTATTATCCTAGATCAAGATTAGAATGTTATAATGAATAAAATATCCCCATCCATATTACCTAGTTTCAATGGATTTTATATAGAAGACCTTTATCAATTTATGTTTGAATTTAAAGTATTATTTGAAATGTATTGTTTCAAAACTAATAATCACAAACTTAAATTATTCCCTTATATACTTAAGGATTTTGCCATGAGATGGTTTATGGGTTTACAAAAAAATTCCATTGACACATGGGATGAAATGGAAAATTTATTATTAGAAAAATATTAAGACTATTATAGAGTAAGGGATAAAAAATAAGAATTTTTATCTATAAAACAAAAAGAATATAAGAATATGGAAGACTATCTTGACTATTTCCTCTTTGCACATAAAAGATGTGAGTATGAGTTAGAGGAAGATTTGAGCAAAAAAATTTATTAATAGGATTGGATGATGATGTTAGGGAATCTATGAACCTATTGGGAAAAGGAGACATGAACAAACTTGGTCTCAATGATATAGCTAAACTATGTAGGATTTATTCAAGAATAAGGAATAACTTCAAGAAAATGAAAATAGAAAAGGGAAATAATTATGTATAATAACTCATAGATGAATTTCCAAAACTTAAAACAAATAATTTGGTGTAATTAAACACCACAATATATGGCTTATAATCAAAGTCTAATACCATTATTGAACCATTGGTTATGTATTGTCCAAAATGTATATTTAAACATGCACTTCAAAAATAACCTCATGATAGGATATAAATGTATGATATTTTTGTTAATTTATTATACTAGTGTTGGTATTAAGTCATTAATATTATCATTGATGTCAAAGTTAAGTTGAATTTCCTTCATGTCAAAATTCAAAATTAATGTCATGCTTGGTAAATTTATTTGTGAAAAATAATATTTGTCTCTCTATTGAGAGAAAATTTAAAGAAACTTGGTATTATTTCTAAGGTTTGATGACATGTAAAGATCATATTTGAGATACAAGTCAAGCATCTTGATAGAGCTTGAAGTACTAAGGAACATATAAGGTAAGCACATGGGTCAATAAGTCCTTGTATTATATATGAGGGATTAATAAAAGGTTTTTGATGTGAAAAATATCATAATTATATTGAGTTTATCTTTATATTTAGAGAACCTTGTTTTAAAAATGATATCATTGAAAGCTAAATTGTTTTTGTCAAAACTCTAAGTATTAAGTATCTTGATTAGCCTGGTATAGCTCTATGAAAAAGGTATATGCATGATGAATAGTAAATCTATGTGATTTGGGTCAATATAATAATGAGAAAGTGTCCTGAGTTATGTTAAAAAAGAGAAAGAGACAAATAATCTTACATATTAGTTTCAAGGTCTAGTGTTGAGCCTTAATATTTACTTAAAAGACCTAGTGAATTGGCATAGGTATGGTAGCATGATAAGTTGAGAAATTTGAGACATGTTTGAGAAATATTGGTATTTTATGAGTAGTATATTATATCACATGACATTTTTATGGATTTTTTAAGATAACTCAAGAGGTCTCAAGGCATGATCATAGTCTAAGTATGGCTGGCAAAATAAGGCCCAGTATGCAAAGTGACCATTGTGTCCTAATCATTGGTCAATAAGATTTACAAGGATTTTAGATCTATTTAAATAATTTAAATAGGTTTTATAAGTCTTTTTAATTTTATATACAAAGTTTTAAGTCAATACCTAAATGACAAAGAATGAAAACTCAAGATAAGGTTCCCTATGTGCATAAAATGGGGTATTGTAGACTTGAAAAGATATTTATTGTACTTTTTGTCACATGAAACCTTTATATGAGATATTTATAACTTAATGGAAGTTATTTAAGGTATATATATTTATTTAAATATCATTGGTTTTTAAGAAGATGGGTAATCCTTTATGAATGATTGCTAAGAAGTGAAACTAGTCAAAACCCTCTCAAAACCCTTATAATGACTCCATAAGAAATATATAATAGTTTAAAGATAATAATTTATTATTTAAATATTTTTATGTTTTTAAAATGTAAATTAATATTTAAGTTTTCCTTATATGGTTTTTGTTTGTCTTGACAGTGAGTAGAAGTTATAGAAAAACACTTATTTTCTACAATTTTGATGTAGCAGGAAGGATTGACTAGGTAAGAGCATGAAAATGTGTAGAAGATGATGTGTAAGATTTATATTTTATATTAATTAAATTTTATTATCATATTTTAGACCTAAAATTTTCTAAACTATTCATGGAAGTTATCCTATCTCTAAATAGGCCTAATGAGCAGGACAATGAGAAAACTACGTGATAATGAGAATGAGATTATGGATTGATTGGAGAGGAATAAGTATGGATCATAATTAATATGGTAATTATTTAATATATATTAATCATATACCCTTGTTTTATATATTTTTATGATTCCTATACTCAAACAAAAAGCTATCATCAATGTGGTTTGTCTAACACAATGAAGTTTGTGCAGAGTGAAGTAATGAGATTGGTATGTAAGACTAATATTGATATATGAAAATGAAATTTATATATTAATATATTATATAAGTATGATAATTTTTTAAAAATATCATTTAAATATCACATAAGTGTTCCCATAGATGTTATATGACTTGATTTTCTTGACTATGTTTTTGGTGCTACAAGTAACTTTCTATGTATGTGTGAAAATGATGTTTTGGAGTATTTTTTCACTAATTTGGAGGATAAAATGATATTTAAGGTGTTATAAATTTATCATATGATAATTTTAATTTATTATTTCTCATTTTAAGTCCATGTTTAAGTATAAAGAGTCAAATGTTATTGATTGTTTATTGACAGTGTTTTGTGGTTTTGAGTAAGCCATTTATACGAGTGTTCTTGAATCCTTTTGGCCTATGTGGTGAAGAAAAATAATTTTTTGAAGTATATATATTAAAATTTATCCTATTAATATTTTTTTGTTTTTTTTATGTGTCAAATTTATGTATATGGTTTAGATTTTCAAGATAGACTTTCTGGTAGTGCAAAGGCCTATTAACGAGTAGACCTAATTGGATGGTTTAATGAATGAAAAGAGAAAACTATGTTGGTGACATAATAATATATTATTATAGGTATATTAAATTTAAATATTAATTTTTTAATCTATTGGTGAAGTTTCAAAGTTTTCAAATGAGTTATAGGTAAATCTTGTGCTTAAGGAAGGCCTAATTGCATTAGGTCTCTATTAGGCCTAAAGGTGGTTTTAGCCCTTAATGGTAATAACCAACATATATAATGTTTGTTTAAATTATGAAACATTTTTATTGATATATTTAAATAATAATAAAATTATTTTTAGGTCCTTGGGTGACCAATATGGGTATGATAAATAATCAAGTATAAAGTCAAGGCCTAATAATCCTATTTTGACTAGTTAGAGAATTGAGCTATTGAGTGAAGGATATAGAGTTTTGGATAATAGGTTAAGGGATTAAATATAATTATATAACTATGGTTATTATTACATAATCATATAAATATGTTTATAAATTTTTTTATCAAGCCCATTTGATCTAATTTCGCCAAGAAAAAGGCTAATTGAGCAAGAAGGCCTAATAGGCTATTTTACAAAAAAAGAAGTGTGAGAAGAGGAAAAAAATGATGTCATCATCAATTGAATAAGAAACATGTGTCCAATGGTTATTATAAATTCAAATTATATGAGTTGGTTGTTATTTTCTTAGGTATTTAAAACCTCCTTGTAGATTGATGCTTGCTAAAAGGACTAATTGAGTTGGTGCTTGACTAGTGACGGGTTGGTGCTCCTTGTGGGGTTGGTGCCTCATTAAAATTTTAATTAATTACTTATATTATAGTATTAAAAGCTATATATCAATGGTTTTTAAACCCCTATAGGGTTTAATACATAAATTTTGTGTCCTTATTGTGTTTACTTTCATAAATGTTTGTGTATGCATTAATTGATGTATGTATATGAATGGATGCTTCATGAATATTATGTGAAAATATAGGAATATTTTAGTAAAAATAATTCACCCAAATATTATCAAATATATTTCTAACATTTTATATTACATTAGGTACTTTAAAAGATGTATTATAACCTAAAGGTGATTCTAAACAAGATAAGATGGCTAGTCAATCACAAGGTGTTTTTTATACAAGAAAATATTCATTGTTTAATGGATCTAATTATGCATTTTAAAGTATTAGGATGAGGACATATTTAATGTATCAAGGTAATTATGTTTATCAATTAGTCTTGGATGGTTATACTACACCCTCTTTTCCTCCTATATATGTAGTAGGTAAGAAGGCTAGTGATAATAAATCAAAAGAAATGAATGATATTATGTGTGGCCTATCAGAGGTAGAACTTGTGAAGGTAATGCACTTTATATCTACCAAATAAATTTTGGACAACTTGGAAACTATTCATTAGGGAGATTCCAATTGAAAGGAATATTTTAGTAAAACTAATTCACCCCCATATTAGTAGATATAGTTCCAACATTTGATATTAGAGTACGTACTTTAAAGGATGTCTTATAACCTAAAGGTGATTATAAACAAGCTAAGATGGATAGTCAAGAACAAGTTGTTTTTTCTACAAGAAAATCTTCATTATTTAATGGATCTAATTATGCCTTTTAGAGTATTAGGATGAGGACATATTTAATGTCTCAAGGTAATGATGTTTGGAAATTAGTCTTGGATGATTATACTATAACCTAATTTATTCCTATATATGTAGTAGGTAATAAGGCTAGTGATAATAACTCAAAATAAATGAATTGTATTATGTGTGGCCTATCAAAGGTAGAACTTGTGAAGGTATTATACTATATATCTACCAAATAAATGTGGGACAAGTTGAAAACTATTCATTAGGGAGACTCCAATTTCAAATTTTCCATGTTGAAAACTCATAGAAGATAATTTAAAATTCTAAAGATGAATGAAGATGAGACCATTGTAGCCTATTTGTTGAGGGTTGATGAATTGGTCAACATCGTAAGAAGTTTATGAAAACAATTGAAAGAGACTACTATTGTTTAAAATGTCTTAGGGTCTCTAACTCCCAAATTTGATTTCAAGGTATGTGTCTTTGAATAAATGCAAGATATATACAATCTAGAGATGGATGTGCTTCATAGAACCCTAAAATCCTATGAGATGAGGACAAGTGAAAGAAGACCTAAAAATAAGGAAGTTCAATTCAAGGTAGAAAAGAATCCAAAAGAGAAGAAGTCACAAGGTAAGAAAGTCAAAGATAATGATGAATATAATATCAATGATATGAGTTAATATTTATTTTTTAAAGAAAATTGAATATAGGTTCAGGTAAATACAAGGGCAAGCTACCTTTTAAATGCCTTAATTTTGGAGATATTAGACACTTTTCCAAAAAAAATCCTCATAAGCATAAGATAAAGGATGATGTAGAGCATGAAAAAGATCATGATGATGATAAAAGTATTTTAAATTTTATAAGAAAAATAAACAATTCAGATGATGTGACAATAAGAAAATGTTCTTCAAAAATAAAAGGAGTCTTCACACTAAGGAAGATTGCAAATCATCTAATGAGAGTGATAAAAGTGATTCAGAAAGTGATCATGAAAATAATGGTCTTAATTTTAATGAGGTTCTCTTCATGGCTAAATAATCAAACTACTCAAATCTAGAAGAATCTTTATGGATAGGAGATGATGTTGGTTATTCAAATGAAGGAGATGAGGTGGATCTTGAGGCTGAGTTAATGAATACTCTAGAATAATTGAAGATGGTAAAGAAGAATAATATGGTGATGAGATATCTTATCAAATATTATGAATATAAAATCAAGTTGTTTAAAGATAGACTAAGAAACAACTCCAAGGAACAAGAGGAAATATTAAAATAGGTGGAGATTTAACTTAAAATTATGATTTTAGGCCTAGAGGAAAAAGAAGAAGAATGTGTAAAGTATGTAGCTAAAGTGAACTCCTTAAGAGCTTAATTGAAACAAGCATAAGAAAAGGCCATGTCTTTTGTGAGGTTGGAAAAGAGTATTGATGTTGTAAACAACCATATAAGTATTTAAAAGACTACTAATGATAAAAAAATCCTTGGCTTCATTAGAGATAAATAGAAGGACACTAATGTGATCAAAAAGGTAAAATATCAACCAAATAATGAGGATGGTGATAGAAAAAATGTCAATACTATCAAGAAATATAAGAACATAAGGTATGTTAATCTTTTCAATGGTTATTCTTATTTGTGTAACCAATTTGGTCATAAATTAAGGCACTGAATAAGACCTTTCAAGAATGAATTTGCATGGAACTATAAGGATAACCATCATACAAGAGGTATCAGACATGGTTTGCTTCCATCTACAGTGATAATATGATTTAATTATCATAAGGTTGGTCATATTGAAGATTAATATAAGCAGTATATCTCAAGACAAAATAAGGAATTTGAGGCCTTTATAAGACAAGACAATAAGTGGAATCCCAAGATAACTAAGGTTAATGATCAGTCTACAAGTTCAAGTCGACTATTCTCCATGGTAGAGAATAATCAAGGTATAAAGGAATGCCAAGAATCTTACCTATCATCTCAAATTATTTATGGAGTCAAGGCCAATAAATCAAGATAGAATGTTTCTTAAACAAATATTGAGGGAGTCATTCTAGAAGGGAAAATCAAGCATAAGAAGACCATGGAATAGGTTCAGTCCTATAAGGACATGTAGATCAAGGAATCTCCTAAATTTATATTTTTTTAGATCTCTATAGCAAAAGTGTCTTCATTAGGCTTCATGGAGGTACTCAAATAGTAATACATAATAATTAAGGATGCTTTGTTATAGGGGGAGTTCTATGGTCTTAGGTAACCTTCAAATTCAAAGTGTTAGGTTATGGAGCTAAAAGCTTCACTGATGCAAACATGGAGGAGGTTGCTGAGTGTCACAGTCACCAGCGTCAGTCAGGCCAACCGACATCAGTTAGGTGTAGACAGGAAGCTGTCGACATCGGTCAGGGATCAACCAATGTCAGTCATCCCCAGGCAAACAAGGACCGATGTCAGTTGCCTGTGCATTCTAGAACTATTTGTTGCATGAACAATTAGTTATTAAACAGCCAGTTTTCATGTTAAAGGCTAATTTTAATCTTGGAGCTATGGATCTAATTGTTGTCATTAGATGTCTAATTATTTTTTGCATGAGATCTATATAAGAGACTCATGGGTTATATTGTAAAGTGTGAGGGATCAAAGTAGGGATTCCCTGAGGTGCTAGATAGAGAGAGCAAGCTTGGCTTCTCATAGTGCCATAGTGCCAAGTGTGTATGATTAGGTAGATCTATGAGAGAGCAAGGTCTGGTAGAAGATCCATAGGGGTGCTAATTTGGAGGACAAGGGTTTGTCATGGTATGTAAGATCAGGTTGGTCTATAGGTTGTGCAAGATCAGGTTGGATATCTACATGTGGTAAGTAAGATCAGTTGATCTGTAGGTGTATGTGTGTGTGAGATCTAAGGTTTGCAGGTGTGCATAACCAAGTTGATTTACAGGTGTGCAAGATTAGGGAGGTCAGCAACATAACATGTAGCAAGATCAGGTGAGATCTACTTGGAGTACGTTCCATACTTGGAGTATGTGTGTATACTCAGACTTGGAGTACTTTTGAGTACTTGGTGTACTGGCAGTATTGTTACTGACTGGTTGATTGGTAGTATTGTTACTAGCTAGAGGAGGTGAACAACAACTCTATGTTTGAGTTGATTGTTGGGACCGTAATTGAGAGAGTGAGCTCTTGAAGAGATTTACTATTTATGCCCTAGAGGTGTGGGAGCCCTAGAGGTGTGTAGGGAAGAATAATGTGCCATCTTATTAGTTATATTTCCTTCTGGAAGATTATTAATACAATTGGGTATTGTCTCTCATATTCTATGTTATTTTTGAATTCTAGTTACTTGTGATTCTGGTTTAATTCTGCATGTTTAGTTACTTGGTAATCAGTTGTGCTTCCTAGGTCCTAACACAAAGTTCAATCAAGAAGTTTGCTATAGGTGTGATCACAAGAAATAAGTCATAAAATTTTTGTATGATGACATGATCAAATCAAGTTTAGTCATATAAAATGTGAAAATTGGTAACTTGAGTGTGGCTAATGACACCCAACCCATGGGTCCCTATTGCTTGCTCTCATGACCCTCATAGGCATCATTTTCACTAATTCTTAGTCATCTGTAGCCTTTCAAATTTGATCCTAGTTGATCTAGACTCCTCTTTCCATGATATATCAATCTCCTTAAGTCCTGTCTTCTTCGAAAAATAATAGCACACTAGGAATATAGCATCAATTCCACTCTTATCCACTTTAAACACTATTATCCAAGTGTATTTCTATCCGTAATGGTCTATTTATTTTAGTTCCCTATCATTATCATTGTCAAGCTAATGCCATTACATTCAACCCATGACCGATATATCCCTATAAAATCCCATTAAAAGATAATTTAAAAAGGGTTGGAAATATCACTAAGTAAGTAAGAATAAAAGTAAGACTACTCAAACAATCTTCCCTATTCTCTATATACAGCTAGCCAACACAATTACAACTTCATCTAAATATTTACACCAATATCTAGCCACCTCAAACAAATCCAATTTATCATTTTTCCTATTTATATACATAATTGAATAAATCACATCATGTAGGATAACTACACATGGCTTGATCCCTTTTCAGAGTATTGGTATGTAGGCAATGTGTCCACACATAAGGTGTGAAGCACATAGATTAAGTATTACACAAACTAACCCCCCATATTTCTTAAAATTGGTCAAAGAATAATCAAAGATAGGGCTTGAATAAATAAGTTTCACTACAAGGAGCTATGCAAACTTCCAACTGCTAAAACTCTGTAGATAGGGTTGCACATACATAATGAACAAAACCTAGAAAGATCAGATCCTTCAGACAATAGTGGTAGAGGTGGACTATAGTGCCAGTGCCACTACTATTTAGTTATAGCACTCCTATCCAATCACAAAACAAATTTTAGATATGAGTTTGTGATAGTGTCTCAGTCTTATATAGTGAATTCCAACCTCTATCTTAGTTAGATCAATTAGTTTCTAGCTAAGTTTTGTTTTCTTCTCCTTATTAATTTTTTGAAGAGTTTGAATTTTAATTAATTTATACAAATTATTGTCTATTTATTTGTTTATTGATTTTACTACTTAGACTCTTTAACTAAATTATAAATAATACCCCAATATTCCCAAAAAATTTAAATCATTAGGTGAACTCAACTTACTTTATTTGTGCATAACAACCCTATAAAACCTAGGGTAAATTTCCTACTAATTTTACCTCAATTTTTTACTTGTATAATAAAATCATAAATTAGCATTAAAATTTTAAATTTTTTTAGTAATTTTAAAAATAATTTTCTTTCAAAACCTAGTTGCCCATACTAGGTCCCAATATTTTTTGAATAATTTTCCAATCATATTTTGAATTTTTAATAGCATATTTAAATTAAAAAATCAATTCAAAATTAAAATTTCAATAGTAATTTTCAAAAATTACTATTTTTCAACACCCTAGTTACATACACTAGGTCCTATTAAATCATAAATTTTACAATAACTTTCTAATTTTTCACTTTCATATATAGCTCAAAAATTAACTTTTAAATTTAAAATTCCATAGTATTTATCAAAACTATGTTTTTTTCAAACCCTAGTTGCATGTACTAATTCCTATTTGCCTCTTGAGATATCACTTTACATTCTAAAATTAGATTTCAGAAATGGATCTCACTTATTTACAAACTTTTCTTCCATTTCTTGAAAATAATGAGACCATCGTTAGTCCTATCATGTACATGAGTTATTAAGTTTATCATTTATGAGTATAAATCTTCATTATTTGCATATAATGTTTACTCTTTATAATCAAGGGTGATATTACAACATTTATTCCTAAAAATGCACAATATTTCAATATTCCTTTTTCATATTATCTTTCACTCATGTGGAATAATTTCCAACTCCATTTTTCTAAACACATTACCAATGTTATATTACAAGTCAAAATTTTCTATATACTCATGCAAAAATTCATGTTCTCTATCCTTTCTTTTTTATCTCTCATGTGGAAAAATTTCAAAGTTAATCATGTTAAACACATTAGAAATGTCATAATAAATGTCAACAAGTTTCATGCACTTATGTTTAAATGCATACTCTCTATCTCTTACTTGTTATCTCTCTTATGGAATGCTTGTTATAAAAATATTATTATACAAGTCATCCCTCACCTTTCATGCATTCCATTCCACATTCATGATTTCTACCTAGATGCATTTAACTTTTTGGCTTATTTTGAGTATCTTCTTATCACTACTATATGCAAACAAACACTAATGGTTATATCTATCCCACCTCCTTTCAAAATTGGTACATATAACTCTTATCTCTAACCTACTACCACCTCTATGCCTATAGTAGATCATGCATTACATGTTATCACATAAGTTTTGAAAGATAGGTAGGTTGATCACACCCATGGTTATAATTTTATCACTTAGGTTAGCACCCCTTTTGATATGGTATTAGTTCTTAAGCTCATTCACTGATCAGATGCTTACAAATATGTGTTATATGTAGCCCTTTGTAATACTAGAATTCTCATTTCTACTAGACCAACTTATGTTGCATCTATCTTTGACACTATGCAATGAACCAAAGAAAATATTTCCTTCAAAAAAGAAGATTTACCCCCATGCCATGTCATGAAACAAAATATACCTCTATATATTCAATTGATAATTAATGATGTGGGGGTTACAAGGGTATTAGTTTAGGACTCAACATTTACAACATTTCCTTTCTTAAATGTCTTAATATACAACCTCAAGATCTTGACCATTTTGATATGAACATTAGAGTTTTTGACAACATTCCACATAAATTCATGTGTCAAATAACACTCAATCTTACCTTAGGACCTAAGACCCTATCAACTACTTACCAAGTCATACCAAATGACCTCGACTATATTTTATTATTTTGTCAACCCTGGATTCATGATATGCATGCAGTCTCTTCTACAGTCTATGCTTGTTCAAAATTTAGTCACAAAGGCTACATTTACACATTCCCAGTAGATAACAAACCTTTTAAATATTTCCAAGTTACTAATAATCCACAAAATTATATTATGCACTTTAATCTTGGTCATATACTAGCACAATCTATCATTTACAAGGTACCTTCAAACCATGCAACACATCACCAAAATCCAAGTTACATAACAAAAATGATACCAAATCACTGATTTACCTCTCCTCTCACATTTAAATGTCCTAATAAGATGGGATATCATGGCAAAGGTCTTGGAAAGCATGAACAAGTAACCATCAATCTTGTTGAGGAATCCACATAATATGAAACACAAGGGCTAGGATATCAGTTTACCCATATTCATAATAATCCTTATTCCATGACTTCAAAGCATATAAATTTTTGTCCACACATTACACCAATTGACCACATTGTTAATCACACTTAAACATTATCATTAATTTATCCCAATCTCATTGATGATGTAGTTTCACCAGACATGCGCACATTAGATGAATTCTCCAATGATGAATCCCTTCTATAATTTCTTAGACCATATGAGGACCTTCCATATTTCTATCATAACAATAGATTTCCTCACTACATAAATACCCATGCATACTTTGGAGAAATTCTAGATTCTCTATAATACATACCAATTTTTTGGTGATATTATTCCTACCACTCCCTACACACTTAAACGTTCCACATTGTTTAATGAAGAAATAGTTAATTTCAATTTTGGAACTAACCAAGATCCCCACATTATTTTATCAGCCACTTCCATACAAAAATTAAAATATATATATATATATATATATATATATATATATATATATATATATATATATATATATATATATTCATCAAACCTTAATAGATTTTATATAACTCTTTTTTTGGTCTTACTTTGATATACCAAGAATTCATACATCCATAGTAGTTCATTAGATTTGTTTATACCTAGATAATAAACTTGTTAAACAAAAAAAATCCAAAATGCATCCTAAGGTGGTTCTCTTAGTCAAAGATGAGATCCAATGCCTCTTACATGTTGGTTTCATTCAACTAGTAGCACACCTTGAATAGGTTTCCAATATAGTAGCCATGGTTAAACCCAATAGACAAATTTGATGTCGTTATAATTACCATGGTTTAAATAAAACATGCACAATACATGATATTCCTTTACCTAACATTTACATCATCATTGATTCGATAGCCAGATATGAAATATTATCAATTATGGATGGCTTTTTAGGATATAACCAAATCAAAATTTATGAAGAAGATCAAGAAAAAACATCTTTTACAACACCTTGGGGTACATTTTGTTCCAATGTTATTTCTTTTGAATTAAAAAATTCTAGAGCCACATATCAACGTACCATGACACATTTATTTTAGGATTTGATTCATAATACTATTAAGGATAATGTTGATGATATATTAGATAAATTATAATAATTATAACATCATGTTATTGGTCTATGAAATATCTTTCAAAGACTTAGATATACAATGTATGATTGAAACCAAATAAGTGTTTGTTTGGAGTTACATGAGGCAAAATCTTAGGTTTCAATATTTCTTAGCACAACATAGAGGTTGACCCTAAGAAAGTCAAAGAAATAATTAACATTAAACCTCCTATGAACTTAAAGCAACTTTGATCCTTACAGGGCAAGATCTAAGAAATCCAACATTTTTTATCTCAACTTGATGATAAAACTTAGTCATTCACTTGATTACTATCAAAAGATACAAAATTTGTCTAGGACCAAGCATGTCATGAAAGCTTTGATACAATCAAGTAATATCTTCTCAACCCACCTATCTTAGTACCACCCATCCCTAACAAGCCTTTCCTAGTGTATATCTCAATAATAGACCATCCATTAAGAGAAATCTTAGCACAACATGATGATCAACACACTTAATGACCAATTTATTATATCAGTAACACATTAGTTGATTATGAAAATAATTACTATGCAATAGAAAAGTTATGTTTATCACTAGTTTTTACCACCCAAAAACTCTGACATTACATGGTAAATAATGAGACTTAGGTTATCACCAAAGTATATACATTAAATTTTCTCATGGAAAAACCACATCTCTCTGATCACATCACAAAATGGGTCATGTTATTAATAGAGTTTGACTTAAAGATAGTTCTCCAAAAATCAATAAGGGGCCTAATCATTGTAGATCATTTGGTATCCACATCACTCCTAGACACTAATCCTATTAGTGACACATTTAGATATGATTTTACTACCTATTCTACTCATTATAATACTTAGATCATGTTATTTAATGGTTCTTGATGCACATTTGGTGCAGGGGTAGGCATTGTCTTTATCAACCCTTCTAGTCACAAATTCCTATTGCATATCAATTAAGTTTCTCCTACACCAACAAAATCACAAAATATGAAGCACTTATTTTAGTTTTATTTACCACCCAATATCTATAAATTTGATCTAGTCAAATCTTTGGTGATTCACAACTTATGGTCAACCAAGTCAATGATGTCTATCAAACCAAACAAGAACATCTTATCCCATATCCAAACATGGTATAGTGTTTACCATCACAATTTGACTAATTTTTTTTATAGAAAGTATACAAAGAAAATAGAACTAACATGTAGATGTAATGGAGAGTGCCACATCTTTTATTCTTATCAACATTAATGATCATCAAGATATTTTCACAATTAACTAATTACAATCACCTTTAATATCCACTACAGGTTTGATTCCACTATCTATTCTAGCCACTACACATAGTTCCATAGTTCCAAAATGGTTCTCTAATATCTATAACTTTTTAAACAAGTCTATTACATAAGAAACAATATATCTAAGTGACAAGTGCAAGTTACAAAAACAGGCACTCCATTATGTAATCATTGGTGGAAACCTTTTAAATGATCCTTAAATAGATAATTGCTTTTATGTTTGACATCTGTCGAATCCAAAATTACTCTTACATAGATACATGATAGTGATTGTCCTGTCCACTTTAGTGGAAAATCCATGTCACAAAAATTTCTTTGATAAGGTTGCTACTAACCCACCATAGAAGATGAATATTTACAATATGCAAAACAATGTGATAAATTCCAATAACACAATAACTTAAAACATGCACCATCACAGCAATTATAATCTATTATCTCTCCTTAGCCATTCATGTTATTGGGGTTTCATATTATTGGAAAAATTAACCTTGAATCTGCCACTGGACATAAATTCATAATCACAGCCACATAACACTTTACCAAGTGGGTAGAAGCCATTCCACTTCAATCTACTATAGGTGAGGACATTTTCAGCTTTCTCATGACTCATATTATTTCATGCTTTAGATTTCCCACAACCATCATTTCCAATAATGGAACATAATTCTAGAACAAAATCATCAATAAGTTTTTTATAAAATATATTATTAAACACACATTCTCTACTCCATATTAACTACAAATAAATAGTCAAGTAGAGGCCACCAATAAAACCATCAACAATATTTTGAGTAAAACAATGACCAAATTCGGAGATGATTGGCACAAGCAACTAGTCTTTACATTATGGGCATATCACACAAGTATCCACATGCCCATAAGAGCCACTCCTTATTTGCTTGTATATGGTGCATAAGTAGTCTTACCATTGTAATTATAAATCCCATCTCTGCATGTCTACCTTAAAGGTATTATCATTGATGACTAGTATCATGAAAAGTGTCTACACTAGCTCAAGCAGTTAGACCATACAAGCATTCAATAAGTAAAACATCTCAGAATCTACTAATAATGCATACGATTATCTTATAACAAATGAGTTTATGCCAGAGAATTTGAAGTTAATGATCTCATTCTTAAATAAAATCTTTGTAATGTCGATGCCAAAGAAGAAACCAAAAGGAAATTCAAATCAAATTGTCTAGGTTCATATATTATAACCAAAATGATTAGTCCTAAAGTGTATAATCTAGCCTCAATTGAAGGAAATAAACTCAAAAATTAAATGAATACTATGTACTTACATATATTTCATGTCTAACATTTCATTTCACACATTGTATTTTACTTTTCTTTTTAAAATTACCTATATATAGTTTTTATTGCTAAATTATACATAGCTCGACTATCTCAAAAATACCAAAAACATTTAAATAGTTCAAAATAAAAAAACATTGAAATAACTCAAAAATACCAAAAAAATTGATTGTATGCATTATCCATGCTTTACATTTCTACTACAAGTCTAGACTTACATTTTATATTCTATGCAATTGTTTGTTGATTTATCTACATTACCATGCTTCACTTGATCTTGTTTGAGTGTGTGCAGTGACATCTATCTCTTTGATTGGTTCACTCTACCCATTGAGGGGGCATCCTACTTATACATTGAGATAAACATTGATATATATATATATATATATATATATATATATATATATATATATATATATATACCCACTAGGGGAATCTTCTACATGACTACACTATCTAGGTTATGTCGTTTTTACACCACAAACTCTAGTTATCATGTTGATGTAAATTATTTACTAGCTTACACATATTAATCTATCAACATTCCACTAGTATATAAAACTTACGTATATCTTAGCATAGACACAGTATTTTACTAACATGGCTTGCATACCTTCACATTCTTGCTTTGATTAGTTAGATCACGATTTTATTTATAGTTCTTACATGATTTCATTTCTTGCTTAACATTATCTTGATGTGATTTCATTTCTTATTCTTATTTTTCACTTTTATGTGCCTTAGGAAATTTTCCAATGTCTTTCACTTTTACTCACGTGTGTGCCTTTGGACATTTTACAAATGTCCTTTTCCTTTACTCCTCTATATGATTATGGCTTCCATGCCAGCCTTGCTTGTTTCAATTATATGTGTATATGTCATTCGAACATGATTTGTATGCTTGCTTTCTAATTTGAGTGACATGTCCCTTGTTTACTTAGCCTCTTGGCCACTCTTCTATGTTTTCTTCTTCTTGCCTTGTGTGATTATTGCTTGTTTTCTTCTCATTTTTTGTAATTCCATGATTCACATCATGCATTTATCTTGCTTTCTTGGATGCCATGATGGACATCATGCTCCATCCTTCCAACTAACAACCAATAACTAACAACTAAGTAGACTTTCATTTCTAGTTTAATAAATTACACATGTTATTACACTATTATATCCATCTAGGCAAACCCCTATTGATCTAACAATCTCTCAATACAAATCATGTTATATATTAAGATATCTTGTCAATTATCATTGTTATATCATATATCATTATAGAATAACACAATTCTAGGGATCTTTCTTCTAACGGAAATAATTGTAGGATATTCATTCCTACCCTCAAAATATGGGGTAATAAATTAGGGTTTTGTCTTAGAGATCAGAGCTCCTAATAGTTGAAATAATAGTTTTCAGAATAACCAAACATCAAACCAGTCAGAACAGACTAGGTAGATAGTGAATAATCTAGAATAGTTTCCAAATTTGGCCTTAGAAAATAACACTCAACTTTTAAAATATCACTATTTCCACTAGTGTCCACTTTTGGTGCTCCTATTTAAATATAAAACAAGCTAGACTTTCTAGAAGTAAGCAAAAAAGTAGGTTTAGCTATAGTTTTACACATATAGAATAGTTTAGAATTAGTAGTTTTCAATAGAATTTCACTCAAAAAATATAGATATAGTGGGAATCATGCATGGAATGATGGTTCTCACTTATATTTTTAGATATGACAGTTGATGTAATGTCTAGATCAAAATGCATGTTTCAGACAATGGTGATTGGGGGCAATGTACATGGCACACTTATTTTTTTCTTTCTAAGTTTAGTATTACCCAGGTATTCTTAGTAGTTGTGTGTCTTATTCCATATTTATATGGTTAGAATAATTTTTGAGTTCTTAAGTTCCCAAGTGGCTATCATACAAGCCTAGTGTACTAGTTTCGAGTGGCTTTCATATAATCCTAATCTTCATCTTTTAGAGTGGCCAAGAGTGGCCTAGTTTTTAGCATACATTTGACTATCCATGCCAACATTTTTGGATCATAATACATTCATGGGATTTATTAGACACCTTATATGACACACATTTCATACTAGTATGATTTCATAGCTTCGCTTCATGTGGTAATGATGGAGCCAAAGGACTAGCTAGACTTTGTATTCTTGAGCCACCTATTCAGAGAGATTGGGCACATAGTCCAAACATCGATCAACACATGCATGACCACCTAGCTTCATTTAGTGGGAAATGATGGAGATAAAATACTAGTTATCCTTCATATTATTTAGCTACCTATTTATAGGGATTGGACATATAGTCTAAACATTGATCAACACATGCATGACCACCTAGATTCACTTAGTGGGTGATGATTGAGCCAAATGGATAGTCTTTGCATTCTTAAGCCACTCCTATAAAATCAAGCACTTAGCTCCATTGGTGATATTAAACTTGGTACAACATTACTTATCATTATCAAATATTACTTATCATCATAATAAGTTTTATATTGGTGTGTGTACTTGGTGAGGTGTATTCATTCATTTTTATTCCTCTCTCTCTTACCTAGTTTTGTAAGTTCTTATTTTAGATATAGTATATCTAGTAATAACTAATTTATTACTTTTTTCTTGTAGATTCATACTTCATAACATTCTCTCTATGCACACCCAACATCATACAACTTCATGATCTTCACCCTTGTAGGTAAGTTCAAATATAATTTCTATTTTTCCTTTATTGTAGTATTTCACTTTGATAAATCACTAGAATAAAGGTGGTGAAAATGTAGGCATATAAAATGTAAAAAGTGGTGACTTGATTATGTCTAATAAAAACCAACCCATAGGTCCCTCTTGCTTTCTCTCATAACCCTCATAAGCATCATTTTAATTGATTCCTAGTCATCTGTAGCCTTACAGACTTGATCCCAATTGAGTTAGAATATTATTTCCATGATAGATTAATCCCTATAGGTCTTATTTACTTAGGACAATAGTGTCACACTAGTATCATAGCACTGGTGCCACTCTTCTCTTATTTTGGTGTTATTATCCAATTCTATTTCTAGCCTAAATAGTCAATTTATTTTGGTTCCCCATACTTATCCTCATCAAACTAATGTGATTACATTTAACCCATGACCAATAGATCCCTATAAAATCCCATTCAATGATCATTTGGAAATGGTTGGTAAATATCACTAAGCAAGCAAGAATACAAGCAAGACTACTTAACCAATATTCCCTATTCTCTATATATAGCCAACCAACACACTTAAAAGCTCATCCAAATCCTTACACCAGTCTCTAACCACCTCAATCACATCTAGTTTAGAATTCTACATTTTTAAATACATAATTTCATAAAGTACATCAATTGGGAGAACTACATATGGCTTGATCCCTTTTTATAGTATTGATATGTAGGCAACGTGTCCACATACGGGTTATGAAGCATGTCTAGTGAATATTAAATACACTAACCCCCTCCTCTTACTCAAAATTGGTTAAAGAGTAATCGAAGATAGGGATTAAAGAAATAATTTACTCTATAGGAAGCTAAATATACTTCTATCTGCTAAAACTTCATAGACAGGGTCACACAAACATTGTGAATAACACTTAAAAATCTTATATCTTTAAGAAAATAATGGTAGAAGTGGATTATAGTGCTAGTTCCACTACTATCCAGTTCTAACACTCCTATCTAGTCATAAATTTAAGTTTATATCTCAGTTTATGATAATGTCTTAGTCCTACACTGTGAATTCTAGCCTCTGTCCTTGTGGGATCAATAAATTTCTAGTTAAGTTTTATTTTCTTCTCCTTATTACTATTTTTAGAAGAGTTTTAATTTATATTAATTCACACAAATTAGTAGCTTAATTTTTTTCTATTTATTTACTAATTTTACTACTCATACCCTTTAACTAAATTAGGAATAATACCCTAATATTAGAAAAATTGTTAAATCACCAAGTCATAGTTTTTAAAATGTCTTAAATTTTAATGGATATAAAGGGAAACAAGTCATAGTTTTTAAAATGTCTTAAATTTTAATGGATACAAAGGGAAACAATCATGTCTCATGAGTAGGTATGTTTTCCTAGGTCAAATGATTAGATATCTACCAAGAAGATGAACCTTTGTCATTAATGTCAAAGGGGGAGAAAGTTCCTATTTTAAGATCAAGTATTGAAGAAGATCCAAATTGAAGGAAATAGAATGATCTACTATGATTAAGAGTGTTTTCCATCAATTACAAAGGGGGAAATTGTTGAGGTATATTCCTAGTGTTGGTTTTAAGGTGTTAATTTTATCATTAATGTCAAAGTTAAGTTGAATGTACTTCATGTCAAAAGTCAAAATTGATGTCATGCTTGGTAAAGTGATGTGTAAAAATAAGATTGGTCTCTTTGTTGAGAGAAAATTTTAAGGAAACATGGTATTTTTTCTATGGTTTGATGACATGTCAAGATTGCGTTAAAGATACAAGGGAAGCATCTTAATTGAGCTCTAATTACTAAGGAGCATACAAGGTAAGCATGTGGGTTAACTAATCCTTGTATTCTATATTAGGTATTCATACAAGGTTTTGATGTGACAAATCTCATAAATATGTTAAGTATCTTTATCTTCATAAAATCATGTTTGAATAAGATATCATTGAGAGCTATCTTGTTTGTGTCCAAAATATGAGTACTAATTATATTTATTATCCTAGTCTAACTCTATGAAGAAGATATACGCATTATGCATGGTAAATCTATGTGATTTAGGTTAGCATAGGAATTATAAAGTGTCATAAGTTGTGTTAAAAATGAGAAAGAGCTAAATATGCTTGCTAATGAGTTTTAAGGTCTAGTGATGAGGCTCAATTTTTACTTGAAAGACTAGTGTATTAGAATAGGTCTGTTAGCATGATGAGTTGAGCCATTTGAGACCTATGTGAGTAAGGGTGGAATTTTATGAGAATGATATGACATCACATGATGTGTATGGAGTGTTGAATATATTTCAAGAGGTTTCTAGGTATGATCATAGTATAAGTATGGCTGGGAGTATAAAGTCTAGTATGCAAAGTGACCTGTAGTGGCCTAATGAGGGGTCAAGATCACTTAAAAGGATTTCAAAGATCTTCAATGCATTGATATATGTGTAATATGTCATTTTATGTTTATGTATAATGTTTTAAGTTAATACCTAAAGGAGAAAGCATGAAAACTTGTGATAAGGTTCCCTATGTGCATAGAATGAGGTGTTCCAAACCTGAGAAGATATTTTTTGGCACCTGTAAACTTTCAATCAAATATTGATAACTTAATGTAATTTGGGTAATTTCCATATCTTTATTTTCCTAGCATTGGTTTCAAATAATAGTGGCAATACTTTATGAATGATTACTAAGAAGTGAAACTAGTCAAAACCCTTATAATGACCTGATAAGAAAGATCTAACTAGTTATGTCTTAAAATGGTCATATTGACATATTTTTATGTTTTTAACATGTAAATTAATATTCAATGTTTCCTAAAATGTTTTTGGTTTATCTTGACATTAAGTTGAAGCTATAGGAAAACCCTTGTTTTCAAATATTTTGATGTGGTAGGTAGGGTTAACCAAGTCAAAGAATGAAAATGGATGGAGCATGATATTTAATAATTATAGTTTATGCCCATGAATTTTTATTAGTATTTTTTAGACCAAAAATTTATAAATTGGTCATGGAAGTTATTTATTATTAAACATGCCTAATGAGTAAAATAATGAGAAAACTAGGCAAGAATGAGAATGAGATTAGGGATTGGTTATAGAGTAATATTCATGCATTATAATGTACTTTGACATTAATCAAGACATATTACTCATATACCATTGGTTTATAAATGTTGATTATTCTTATACTCAAGAAAAAATTTGTCATCAAACAGGTCTGTCTAACACAGTGAAGTCTGTGTAGAGTGAAATAGTAAGATTAGTCTGTAGGAATAATATTAATATATGACCATGAAATATATATTTTTAGATATTATATAAGGAAACTAAATGTTCACACAAACCCATTTTAATATCAAATAATTTTTCCCATAGATGTTTGATTATTTGATTTTCTTGACTATGTTTTTGGTGCTACGGGCAACTTTCTGTGTATGTGTGAAAATGATGTTTGTAAGGCATTTTACACTAATTTTTAGGATATAATGATATTTAATGTGTTTTAAATGTCACATAGGATAATTTTAATTTATATTTTATCATTTTAAGTCTCAATTCAATTATATAGAGTCAAATGTTTTTGACTATTTGTTGATAATGTTTGGTGGTTCTAAGTAAGCTATTTATAGGAGTGTTCTTGAGAAATTTTGGCATACTTGGTGAATATAAAATCATTTGTGGAATTATTTTAAGTAATATATATCCTATTAATATGATTTTATGTGTGGTTTATGTGTAATTTTTTTATATGGCTCATAATTACAAGACAAATTCTTTGGCAGTGAGAAGGCCTATTAACGAGTAAACCTAATTGGATGGTTCAAAGAGTGAAAAGAGAAAAATGGTGTTGGTAAAATAAGGAGAGATTATGAGATTTATATTAAAATGAATTATTAATTTTTTCATCATTTTTTTAATTCTCAAAGTGTTCAAATGAGGTCTAAGTGAAATGTGTACTTAAGGAAGGCCTAGTTGCTAGGTTTCTATTAGGCCTAATGGTGGTTTTTGTCCTTAAGGGTAATGACTGACCTATGTAATGTTTGTTTCACTTATTAAACATGTGTATTGATATATTTAAATCATAATCCAATTATTTTCAGGTCCTTTTCTAACTAATATGTGTATGACAAAGAATAAAGTATAAAGTCAAGGCCTAATAAGCCTATTTTGAATAGTTGGAGAGTTAAGCTATTGAATGAAGGATATAGAGTTTTGGATAATAGGTTAAGGGATTTAATATAATTAAATAATTTGATTTAATATTACATGATTATATAACTATTTTTATATATGTGTTTATCAAGGTCATTTAATCTAATCCTACTAAGGAAAGGGCTAATTGAGTGAGAAGGCCTAATCGACTGTTTGAGAGAGAAAGAAGTGTGAGAGGAGAAAAAAGGAGGATGTAATCAGTTGTGTTGTTACCAAAATAAGCACACTCATTGTGAATAAACCCCTATAAATCTTGTCTATTTTATAATTTACACTCTATGTTTATCATTTGAGTCAAATTTCTCTTAATCTCAAAAGAAGTCTGACATCCTATGAAAGTTTACAACATTACCTCTCCATGACTTCTTGAAAATCATGAAACCCATTGTAAATCTTCATCTAATTAGTTTTGATCATTTTTAGGGTGTTTTTATTTTTTATGCATACGTAGCTTCGTTAGCCACTCTTACATTTTTCTTTTTTGTTAAATCATACATCAGTGACATTTTTTATCATTAGTGCATGATATAACTCCAGTGACATGCTTAGGAGGCATTTTTTTTCATCAATCTATAGTGTACACCCAAACACATGTCAGGGTGGAAATTTTTGCCACCTAATCAAAGATTTTGGGAATCTTGGATTTCATGTGGCATTAATGCCCATGCACACTGAGTTTTTGAAAACTTGTTTAGGGATTTTTAAATGATTTTTGTTGGTCATTTATTTTATTTTATGTTTCCCAAAATCCTTTCCATAGCCACTCGATCACACAAATGAGGGAAAATTTTGAATTCACCACCAAGCTTAGGATTTCAAGCTTACTGAGTAAGTCTTTTTCATACCCTAGGTTTTCATTTTATTGTTTTTATTTTTATTAGTTTGACCCTTGTTTTATTTATTTATTTATTGTTTTACCGTAGTAAGCCTTAACAACAAATTCTACCAAACCCTTGATCATACCCTAGACTATCTTACATGTCATCAGTGGTTTGACCCAATTTTGGTTTACCCTTTCAATTTGGTTGAAAATCCTCGCAAATAACTTGATGATGGCAAATTTTACTACTCGCACCCTTCCTATCACCAAGACAAATGCATAACCACTATTATTCACCGATTTGCATATTGTAAAAATTTCTTAACAAATTTAAAAGCAACAAATTTTACCACTTTATCCTAGTGGAAACTGACTAATACTAAATGTAAGAGTGGTGAATTTTACCTCTTGATCATTTCCCATTTTTCTTGTAGTAGAAGCTAATTTTGCCACCATGACACAAAACTTCCATTTTTACACCATATGCAATGTCATCATAATTTACCACCTCTACATAAATGAATTTTTCCCTGCATACAAAGGCAGAAAATTTCACCACCAACATAAACATAGAGGTAGAAAATTTCACCACGAACACAAAATCAAATTTCCTTCATATGTAATGGCAGTAAATTTTACTTCCCATGCAAACATTCTCTTTGGTTTTCCCAACTCTAGGATATTTTCAATTTTTTTTTTAGCCTCCTTTCTTCTAGTTTTCTAGCCTACTCACATTTTAGCCCTTTCAAGCACATCTCCATAGTCGTGATCATTGACATGTAGTTTTCCCAAATTGCTAGTACTTTCTATAATTACATGATCATGACTTTTTGTTGTAATTTCTTCTATGGATCTTCCTTCTTCGTCAACATCCTTTTAGTAAAAGCTCTTTCAAATGACTGAGTTTTCTTCAAAGAAGTTGAAAGTGACAAAATATAAATATCAAGGTGTTTTTCCAATCACCTTGGTCACTTATAATGTTGATGACATTAGGGATATAGAGATTGGTCATGTGGACATGGTTGAGTTTGTGGAGAAAACTAAGTCAAGCAATCCTAGATCTGATATGAAGAAGATAATTGATAGCAATATTCATTTGGTATCTTCTTTCCTTGTAGCAGCTCATAACACAAAATTCATTCTTCAATGTGCTTAGTTTTATAATAAAGATACTAGGGTTGTGTTGGATGCTAGTGGTAATGTGGTAATTAGACTAGATCCCTAATTCATTGAAAAAGTGTTTATGTGCCCTCCTGCTACATAAGTGATAAAACTTGATTTTGTTAAAGCACAAAAAAAATATGATAAAAATCCTAAAAAAGCAAAGAAGGTAATCAATAATAAATGGCTCAAGACTTCAAGGGAAAACTTGTCAAGGTGGCCATGGAGTTCTCTAAGAAGTGACTTTATAGTAGAAGTTGGTGATTTGATAACTCTTCTCAATAGGGTAAGAGGTTTTCCCTCTTCCTCATAGTTTCATGAATGGATGTATCCCTTCATCAAGTTATTACTCCAAGGCAAACAAACCATATTCTGGGGAGAACGAATCAGTAATGTTTTACATGAGAAATTGATGAAGGTGTCTACTACCTTCAAGTTCTATATGACTTCTTATCTGGTGTATATTACAACTTCAATTAGAATCTTTCTAGGTCTAACATCAGAAGGAGATAGGAGAGTAATTCCAGTGTATCAATACTTCTCAATTAACATTGAAGGGTTATATTCATCATTTTAGGAGGGTAAATGATGATATATTTATAGTGTTCTTATGTCTTTTTGATCCTTAGCTAGAACAAAAAAGAGTGTTAGATGAGGCTTGGATAGTGGTAAATAATTTTGGATGCATGTTCTTTCAGTTCCCTTTTTTCTCATACCTAAGGGTTGGCTTTTTCCAAGGTCATCCTTATATGCTTCCAAGATTTACCTTAGGCAAATTGGTCTTAATGGAGCTATGTAGACAAATAATCATCATTCATAATAAGTAGATGGAACTTAAGAAGCCTAGTGTTAGATTCCCAATTGAAATTGGTAGGTTTTTAGTGTTAATTATTGGGAAGGATAGAGTCATGGAAACTAAAATGCAGCTTGTAAACTTGAAGAAATTAAAAAGAAGACCTAATTTTGATTACAAGGGCATGAAGGAGATAATCAAGAGGAAAACCCAATTCCATGAACCTATGATTGAAGATGCTCGGGTTGATTTGAGAATAGAAGAAGATGTCTAAAAAATGGACTACAATAGGTTATCTATTGGTCAGGTTAAATATCTAGGACTTGCTGATATTCTTGATAATCTAGTGGATGATGGAAAATTGATTAATGATAGATACAATACTAAACAAATTACTAATACCCCTCTCCCTCTAATCCAATGGTCACAAAAAAATCAAATCTCCCTAAGGAAAAGATTTGAACCTATATTGGCAAACACTAATAATTGGATAGTAAACAAGGGAACTGCTTGGAAGGAATTCTTCACAAGATCAAAAGTTGATACTCAAAAGGAAACAAGAAGAAATTTATAAAATAGGATGAAGGACAAAAGTGATGTTCCTTCTTCCTCCAAGCCACATAAGCCTAAGATCATATTTAAAATGAAGAAGTCAAAAGTTGTGGAAAAAGAATATGAAATAGAAGATATGGAAATTTAGAAATAGAGAATTGAAGAACCAATGACAAAAGAGATGGAAATTGAAGATAGGCCTATAAATAAACAAGAGGATAAAACCTTGTCCCCATAAGGGAATGTTCAAAAAGAAATGGGAGTCTCTTCTTCCCCACATAACATGCTTGTTATGGCTCCTTCATCTGTTTCTCCTATTAATGTTCCCTCTTCTGGATCACCCTCTCCTTTCAAAATAATATTTAACAAACCTCAAATCACTTTTGAATATACTATCCATTCCTTAGGATCTATTCCTAGTTTTTCCTCCCCATCTTTTGATATTGGAGATACTTCTAGTTTTGATCACTTAGTAAAAGGTGTAGTTTCTACTGACACTCCACCTATTTTTTCCACTACCTATCTAAGTACAACTCTGGTGATGCCAACAATGGAGATAAATCCTAATATGAGTACTTTTGTGCTTCCACCATGGTTGTCAGCTTATACACCCAAAAGGAAGAAATAATCCATCTCTCCAGATGACTTTGATTTTAATAATTTGGTGCCAGTAAAAGCTAAGGCCCCAAAGAAGCCAAAGGTTCTTTCAAAAATGCTTGGGTATAAGGGTCACAAATTTCTAGAAATTTCAACTCCTCCATAGGATGCAACCATCTAATATTTTGATATAAATGATTAATCTATCTCTAGAGTTGAATTAGGAAATATAACTCATGAAAGTACCAAGAGTGATATGCAGTCAACCATGGACATCTTGACTCAAAAATTTGATAGGGAGAAAGAGATGAAGGATCACTACAAATAAATGGTGGAACAGTTGACTACAGTGGTAAGGAAAATCACTTAGAGTATAGAAGCAATAAATCTTGAGGTTGTTTTTGTAGAAGACCCCATTATTCAAAAAGTAAAAAAGACCTATCTCAAAGGAAAAGTACTAGAAGAGTACTTGGAATAGATGCATACACAAGGAATTTCCCTTCTCATAGAGTTATCTGTGAAAATAGATAAAATGAGTAAAATAATATTAGAAATTAATGATCTCATTGAAGTTGTTTCTCAAGATATTGAAAGCATAGAAAAGAATCATGATAAATGGGTGGAGATGATAAAACTAAAAATAAGCACTCTAATATCAATTAGCGTCATTACTGATAGGGATTATTATACTAAATCATAAAGAGGAATTGACATATAGAATCCATGTGCTTAAATATTTGATCAATGACCTTGAATATGCAAGTGAACTCAGTGAATAAAGTGATGTCAACCTTTTGCATAAGTTGGAGGAGATACCTTGCAAGCTTACATCTCAAGATAACCAATTCCTTTCCACAAAATAAATGATTCAAGAATTTGAAGGTATGCTGTAAAAAAAAATTGAAGATAAGACATTTTCAATAACCTCTATGGACAATATTCTAGACAATTATTTAACTTTGGATAATCTAAAAACCAAGTTAACTAGTCAAGCAAAATCAGTCACCATAGTGAGAAATGCCATAGTTAGAGCCAAAATGATTTTTAGAAACACTGTTAGTCTAGATAGTATTGGAATGAAAGTATCTTTCACAATGTATGATGGACATATGAAGAAAGATGGTGATACAAATTAAAGCAATATCTTTTTCCCTTAGTTTATTTTCCATTTTTTATATGTAATTTTGAATCGACTTTAGAAATTTTTACATGTACTTTTTTCATGTGTAATTACATGTAAAAAATAGGAAGTCCTAAGTCAATAAGGACTCTTATTTTTTAATAGGTCAAAGTAGTTAGGTTTTTCCTAAATTTTCTCAGGGCCTCTCCCTATAAATAAAGAGGGCCTCTTTTGTAATAGGATATTAGAATTATTGAAACAAAACTCTACCAAATTGAAAAGCATTTTGAGACTTTGAGTTCAAATTGTAAATTATATTTTATCAAGTGAATGAGAAAGTAAGTGATATTTCAAACTTTGTGTTGAAATAAATTTTGTGGTATTGGAAATTGTTCTTATGTATTTTTACTAATGCAATCTTGTCTATTTGATTAAATAAGCAGTGTGAGTGAAAATAATATGGGACATGTTCTGAAGCTGATTGTGGAGACTTTGTGCTACCATAATTATCTTTAGTTTATGTTTTAGTGTTTTAGAAAAAAAGATATTGGAATGATTTGAACTAATTTTATCTTTTGTGATCATATACTTTGTAGTAGTTTTCGGTGAAGACTTTGGGCTGCACCTCATTCTACTATGTTCCAAGTTATAAATTAGCAAAAGAAACAATGATAGACTTTGTGCTCTCATGGGTTTCTTAGTTTTTTAGTTAATATCAAGAAATTTTTAATTTATTTATAAACATCATTTTTGAAAAAAAATAAATGGATGATATGATCTCACCCCTGAGTTAATATCTAGTTTAGATTAGTTTTTGATAGTTTATAGGGAACCTCCCCTTGCTGAGAGGAGAGGTTTATATCATTATACTATGGCTAATATAACCATTTTTCCTTCAACTAGTTGATGACAAAATATTCAACCAAAAAAAATTTGGTGACTCTGCTAGGGATATGAACATGCAATTGGAAGCCTCACGCTTTGAGTTGAAGCATTTCCAATTCTTTTCCATTCTATATTCTAGTAGATTCCTAGTATACATGAAGATATAGAGCTTAAGGTATTATTTATCCTATATTTAAATTGATACAAAAAAATAATTTTGATCTCTTACCTCTATGATCTCACTTTTAGTGAACCAAGAGTTTTCCTCCTACCAATGCTAGGTCTCCAATACTAGGTGAAGCTTCTAGTTCTAGTACCAATAGAATTTTGTCTATTCATAATATTCAAAGGTTTATTATACCTCATTTTAATCATCATATCATGGCAGCCCAAGGCCCTTGGGGTAACACTTTTGGCCCTCTAAATTTAACCCCACCTTTGCATTAACTACCTCATAGTTTGAGAAATAATTTTTCCAAACTCTATGGTGATGGAAAAGTTTACCCTATTGAACATATTGTACCTTTCTACATAGCCTATGGTGTGATAGGTGTTGAACATGAAGATATAGTAGTAAGGATTTTTGTAGAAACACTACAAGGTGCTACCACAGATTAGTTTTATCATCTTCAAGCTCAGATTATAACCAATTGGATCACTCTCAAGACCAAGTTTGAGGCTAGATTCAAACCCATAGAGGATGCACACACCTTATTATCCCAGCTTAGATAAATGAAGAATGATCTTCATAAGCCTATGCAAGACTTCATTGGTAAATTCAACAAGCTAAGGAATAGGATTCTTACATTCACTTAGCCAACACTGGAGAATTG
This sequence comes from Torreya grandis, assembly GCA_037957365.1. Taxonomy (NCBI): domain Eukaryota; kingdom Viridiplantae; phylum Streptophyta; class Pinopsida; order Cupressales; family Taxaceae; genus Torreya; species Torreya grandis. The sequence continues at coordinate 1,122,274 of JARHVA010002337.1, forward strand.
TAAGTGCTTTATCAATTCTCAACATCCCATAGTGAGTTTTTTGTTAAGGAAGGTTGGCCCTATAGATATTTTTGTAACTTATATTTTGGATACCAAAGTCAAAGATGATCTTATCCTTGCAAGTAAGATAAAAAGAGATTCCAAAAAAATATATTTTCCTCTTCTACTAAAAATTCTTCCACAAACACCACTGATCATATGGTGCAAAAGTTAGAAAATGAATTGCTAGCTCTAAAAAGGCAAATGTCCCAAGGTATATCTATTCCTCTTTCTTGTCAGGATATACCAAGGAGGATGTTTCCCAATAATTCATATCAAGGCAACACTATCAAAAATTAAGGACAACCCAATCATCTTCCTCCCACACAGGGGAAGCTTACCATTGGAGCAACACTGGTCAACTCAGTAGTTGGTTATTATGAAGCTGAGCATGATCATTCTTTCCAACCTGAGTTGGACCAAGAAAATGATGCTAATCTCTTTGCAAAAGGAGAAGAAGAATTAGCTGGTGACTCCACTATTGGTTTTTTGAATTACCAAGATGAAGCTAAAAAAGAAGGAGAAATGTATGATGGAGCATATGTTATTTTTACTAGGTCCCAAAACTAGTCAACTCAACAAGTTGATAAGGGAAAAATAAGAGAAGAACCTCATCTAGTGATCTAAATCACTAAATGGGGATGTTTTTTGCCTTTCCAATCAAAAGACGTGGTAGCCAATAAGCAATTAAGTATATCTAGTAATCCTGTATCTTCTGCTTCTATCTCTCAGACTAGTACCACATTGAATAAAAATTAGAATGATGGACTTCCTTCCTCTATTTCTAGTTCATTCTAGTTATTCAACATAATTGATCATGCTAGGAAGACTAAGATCCAAATTTCTAAAGTTGAGTATTTATAAGCTACTCCTAAACAATTTGATAGTTTGGGTAAATACATCAAAAACAAAACCATCCCTATAGGACAAGATTTTCCAAAAGTGACCCATGATTCCTCAAAGAACAAATCTACCCAAAAAAAATATTTTCACTACTCCCCTTGTTGCCTCTAGAAAAATAGAACCTTTTTATGTTTCTCTATTGATAAATGGTCATAAGTTAAGCAATTGTATAATAGATTTAGGAGCCTCTAATAATGTTATGCCCACTAAGGTATCACAATCTCTCAGTCTTACCTTAACTAAGAATTTTGGGAGATGTTTCTCCATGGAATATAAGAAAGTACCACTTTTGGTTCAAATCAAAGATGCTCAATTTGAATTTTCAAATTTTATAGATAAGAGGATTAAGATGACAGTCCTAGTGGCTGATGTTCTAGCTTCTTATGGTGTTCTACTCAGACACAATGTTTGCAAGGATGTAGGTGGAGAGTTGAACATGGATCTATCTGAAGTAAGGATACCTATTAAAGGCATCATGCAAAAGTTACTTCCTAAGAAGGAGGATAAATATATTTTTACCCAAATGGCAAACTCTGAAGCTCAAATTTTGTGAGTCCTCAAGAATAGGTAATTATTTTTTGTCCATTAAAGATATTTTTAATTCATCAAATGAAATTTTATTAGGTGATAGTTTAGATAATTTAGATAGAAAATTAGAAGAATTTTTAGAGAAAAGTTTAGGTAAAAAGAGATCTTTCCTCACTAGTGAAGAGGAATCTTTCGATCGATCAAATTCTAATGAGGTTTAGGTTTTATAATTTGATTGTAGTTATTCCTCTACCATTTTTGGAGCTAGAATTATTTTGATATCCCCACAAGGAGATATTTTCCCTTGCTCATATAAGTTATAATTCGATAATACCAACAACACCACTGAATATGAATCATTGTTGCTTAGATTGAAAGTTGCTTGTGCTAGAGGTGTTAAGATTCTTCATGCCTAAGGAGATGTTGAATTGGTGGTTTGTCAAGTGAGAAATCTATATCAAACAAAAAATGAAAGATTGTGATATTATCACAATTGTGTATGGGATTGCATTGAAAGTTTTGATGCTTTTAATATCTTTATAGTGCTATAAGAGTTTAATGATCATGTAGATTCATTGGCTATCTCTGCAACTCTCATGGTTCCTCATAAAGATTTAAAAGGAAGAAAGTACACCATTGAGTTAGTCTTTTGACCAAGTGTACTTGATAATGCTAACCACTAGCAAGTGTTTAATGGTGATAATCAAATTATTGCTTTTCTAGAAAAGAAGGATAGCTTTGATGAGCTCTATTTTGAAGGTAATGAATCTCCACCATGGGAATCAATTCTCAAAATAGATTCACAAATTGGTGAGGAGTTTCTTCAAATAAAAGGGAATAAAATTTTAAAAGGTTTGTTTTCTCTTGAAAAGTTATTTGATAAGCATGATAGATATATTAAGCAATAATAACAAATGGATTCAAGTCTTTCTATGGAATTTGAGCAAGTAAATTTGAGTTTGGAGGTAGAACCCAAAATGGTCAACATTGGGAAATGTTGTACTTATAATGAAAATTTTAAATTTATTACTCTGATTCATCATTACATTGATGTTTTGGCATATTATTATTATAATCTAATATCCTTTAGGCCTAAAGAAATTCAACATGAAATTCCTCTTAAAGTTGGGTCATTACCTCATAAGCAGAAACAAAGGCAATACAACCCCAAAATATCAGGTACTATCTTTTTCGAGATTCAAAATTTGTTGAATGCAAGGATAATTTTTCCAATTCATCATTCCACTTGGATCACAAATATAGTTCCCATAAGGAAAAATAATGGATAAATTCATATTTGTGTTGATTTTAGGAATCTCAACCAATCCTCTCAAAAGGATAATTACCCCTACCCATCATGGATCAAGTATTGGAAATAATAACTGGTTTAGAAATGTTATCTTTGTTAGATGGTTTTTCTAGGTATAATCAAGTGGAAGTTAATGAAGCAGATTAGTATAAAACTGCTTTCACTACACCTTGTGGCACATTTGTATATTGTAGAATGCCTTTTGGTCTAATCAACACTAGTGCCACATTTTAGAGATCAATGGACCTTGTGTTCAGAGATGAAATAGGAAAGTTCATCATGGTATATCTTGATGACTTAACTATTTTACCCAAACATTGTTCTGATCATGTAAATCATTTATGACAAGTGCTAGAATGCTATCGGCAAAATGATATTTCTCTCAATCCTAAGAAGTTAGTTTTTGGGGTTACATAAAGTAAACTTCTTAGTCATATTGTATCCTAAGAAGTCACTAAAATTGAATTATAAAGAGTCAAATCTATTCAATGTCTTACTCTACCTACTAGTAAGACTATGGTTCATTCTTTCTTTGGAAAGGTGAATTTTCTATGAAAGTTTATTCCTGAATTTGTATAGAAAACCTATCACATTGTCAACATGATGAAGGGTAAAGCTAATTTATATTGGACTGAAAAATGAATAGTGGCATTTAAAGATATCTAGAAGGCTATTGCTCATACTGCAATCCTAGTTTGTCTAGATTATACCAAAGATTTCACATTATATAGCTATGCTTTTGAACATACACTTTCATCCATTTTGATTCAGTAGAATGAAGAAGGTGTGGAATCTCCCTTATCATTTATGAGTTGTCCTCTCAAAGCTCATGAATTGAAATATTCAAACATGGAGAAGCATGCTTATGTTGTGGTTAAGGTGGTAAAGCATTTCAGGTTCTATATCCTAAATTCACATACTATTGTTATGGTGCCTGATACAACGGTAAAGTCTATTCTAACTAAATAGGAGTTTGGCACTAAAAGGGGAAATTGAATTAATAAGATCCAAGAGTTTGATATTGATATCAAACCTACTAAACTTGTGCATGGAATAGGTTTATGTCAATTGATTACTGATAACGTATCAAAAGAAATAGGGGATGAAAAAATAAAAGTTGAGAACAAGCCAACAATTCTTTTTGTCACTACTATTGATGAGTGGTATTCCAATATCGCTCATTTTCTTACCTATGGTGAGTGTCATATCCATTTGTCTTATAAAAAGAAAAGAATTGTTAAGGTGAAGGCTACTAACTACATCCTATGGGACAATGGTTTGTATAAAAGAAGCCTTGATGGAGTATCTCTTTGTTACATGGATAAAGCACAACAAAGTAAACTTTCAGAGTCTTTCCACAATTTGGATTATGGATGACTTTTTTTTCACCCATAATGGCTCACAAGATCCTATGAGCTAGATTCTATTATCCTACACTATTTTAAGATGCATATAATTGGGTACATAGGTGTGAGTTGTGTCAACAGTTTGTTGGAAAACCTAAGTTAGACGCACTACCTCTCAAGCTAGTGATGATTGAAGAACATTTTTAACAATGGGGTATTGACTTTATTGGTGCTATGAATCCATCCTCAAGTGCTAGACATAATTATGTCCTCATTTCAATATACTATTTTACCAAGTGGGTGTAAGCCTTCCCCATTAAGCATGTTACTTCAAAAGTCGTATGTAATTTCCTTAAGGAAAATATTATTTCCAAATTAGGAGTTATAAACAAGATTATAGTAGACAATGACACTTGTTTCTCTTCTCATGATATTACTAACTTTTGCTACAAATATGAAATCCTTCTTTCCCACTCCTCAGACTATTATCTGCAAGGAAATGGTTAGGTGGAATCAAGTAACAAGAATTTGGTTACTATTATAAAGAAATTGGTAGATGACAATCAAATAAATTGGCATAAAACATTGTTTGATGCTTTATGGGTAGATAAAATCACCCCTAAAAGAGAAATAGGTATGTTTCTATTTTAGATTTTTTATGGTATAAATGTAGAGATATCGATTACCTTGGAACTACCAGCACTAAAGTTGGTGAAGGTAGTATAAGATCAAACTTTTAAAAATTCTATTGATAAAAGGATCATGTACCTAACTAAACTAGAAGAGGAATGAACTATGGTAGTGGACAATATTACTAAACATAAAAATTAGTTAAAAAAACTCTTTGACAAGAAAGTAAGGATTCATGAGTTTTAGATTGGAGATCAAGTCTTGTTGTGGGACAAGAGGAGAGAACTAAAAGGAATGCATGGAAAATTCGATTCTTTATGGAGAGGTCCATTTACCATTCATCAATTCTATGGTGGAAATAGATTCTTGCTAAAATACCAAGATGGCACACCATTCTTGCTACCTCACAGTGGGAAACATCTAAAACACTTCAATCCTTTAAGTATCAGATAAGTTCATTTGTACATTTATATAGTTGTATGTTTTTTTTTTTTTTTTTGTATTTTTGTTTATTTATTTTTGTCTTTTTCTTCTTGGTAGCTTGAATTCATAGCCGAATGACATGGATGAAGGTACTTAGAGACTAGATTCTACTCCCTTTGATTGTTTCAAATTTCAATCGATGGAAGTTTCCCAACTGGAGCTAGTTGTTGTTCCCAAAATCAACTACACTTATTTTGAGGATAACCCTTATGAAACTTGTCCATTTCATAATCTACACTATAAGTTCATCATTTGAGACAAGTTTCTCTTCATCTCAAAAGAAGTTGTCTGACATCCTATGAAAGCTTACAACATTCCCTCTCCATGACTTCTTGACAATAATGAAACCTATTATAAATCTTCATCTGATTATTATTTTTTAATCATTTTTAGGGTGTTTTTATTTTTTTATGCATAAGGAGGTTTTTTAGCCACTATTACATTTTTATTTTTCATTAAATCATACATTAGCGGTATTTTTTGCCACTAGTTCATGATCTAACTCTAGTCACATGTTTAAGAGGAATTTTTTGTTGTCGATCCATGTTGTACACCTGGGCACATGTCAGGGTGGTGATTTTTACTGCTCGATCAAAGATTTTAGGAATCTCAGATTTCATGTGACATTATGGCAACATGTGCCAAGTTTTTGAAAACTTGTTTGGGGATTTTTAAATTCTTTTTGTTGGTCATTTATTTTATTTTAAGTTTCTTAGACTCCTTTCTATAGCCGCTCAATCACACAAATAAGGGGAAAATTCAAATTCACCATCGAGCTTAGGATTTTGAGCTTACTAGGTAAGTCTTTTTTATACCCTAGGTTTTCATTTTATTGTTTTTGTTTTTGGTAGTTTGACCCTTATTTTATTTTTATTTTTATTGTTTTACCCTAATAAGCCTAAATGGCAAATTCTACCAAACCTTGAATCATACCCTAGACTATCTTGCGTGTCATCAATGGTTTGACCCAACTTTGGTTTGCCCTTTCAATTTAGTTGAAAAACATCACAAATAACTTGATGATGGTGAATTTTATTACTCTCACCCTTCCTATCACCAAGACAAATGCATAACCACTAAAATTTGTTGATTTGTAAGTTGTATAAAAATTCTTAACAAGTGTAAAAGTGACAAATTTTACCACTTTATCCTAATGGAAACTAACTAATACTACATGTAAGAGTGGTGAATTTTACCTCTCAATAATTTCCCTTTTTTCCTGTAGTAGTGGCTAATTCCACTGCCATAACACAAAACTTCCATTTTAATACCATATGTAATGTCATCATAGTTTACCACCTCTGCATAAATGAATTTTTACCTACATGAAAAGGCAGTAAATTTCACTACCAACATAAACATAGAGGTGACAAATTTTACTGCCAACTCAAATTAAAATTTCCTTCATATGCAATGGTGATAAATTTTACCACTCGTGCAAACATTCTTTTGTGTTTTCCCAACTCTTGAATATTTTAAATTTTGCTTTTTCAAGCCCACTTTCTTCTAGTTTTCTGGACTACTCACATTCTATCCATTTCAAGCGTATCTCCATAGTCATGATCATTGACATGTAGTTTTCACATATTGCCAGTACTTTCTCTAATTACATGATCATGACATTTTGTTACAGTTTCTTCTATGGTTCTTCCTTCCTCATCAACATCCTTTTGGTAAAATATCTTTTAGATGATTGAGTTTACTCCAAAGAAGTCAAAAGTGATGAAATATAAATATCAAGGTGTTTTTCCAATCTTCTAGGTTACTTCTAATGTTGATGACATTATGGATATAGAGATTGGTCATGTGGACATGGCTGAGTTTGTGGAGAGAACTAAGTCAAGCAATCCCAGCTTAAAAATGAAGAATATAATTGATAGAAATATTCATTTGGTATCTTCTTTCCCTATAGAAGCTCACAACATGGAATTCATTTTTCAATGTGCTCAATTTTATAATAAAGATACTAGGGTTGCGTTTGATGCTAGTGGCAATGTGGTAATTAGATTAGATTCTAAATTCATTGACAAAGTGTTTATGTGCCCTCCTAATATAGAAGTGATAAAATTTGATTTTGTTGAAGCACAAAAAAAATATGATAAAAATCTTGAAAAAGCAAAGAAGGTAATCAATAATAAATGGATCAAGACTTTAAGGGAAAACTTGTCAAGGGAGACATGGAATTTTCCAAGAAGTGACTTTATATAAGAAGTTGGTGATCTGATAACTCTTCTTAGTAGGGTAAGAGGTTTTCCTTCTTCCTCAAAGTTTCATGAATGGATGTATCCCTTCATCAAGGTAATACTCCAAGTCAAACAAACCATCTTTTTGGGAGAACAAATCAATAATGTTTTACATGAGCAATTGAAGAAGGTGTCTACTACCTTCAAGTTCTATATGACTTCTTATTTGGTGTATATTGTAGCTTCAATGAGAATATTTCTAGGTCTAACATCAGAAGGAGATAGGAGAGTAATTTTAGTGTATCAATACTACTCTCAATTAACATTGAAGGGTTATATTCATCATTTTAGGAGGGTAAATGATTCTTTCTTTGCAATGTTATTATGTCTTTTTGATTCTTAGCTAGAACAAAAAAGAGTGTCAGATGAGGCTTGGACAGTGGTAAATGATTTTGGATGCATGTTCTTATAGTTCCCTTCTTTCTCATACCTAAGGGTTGGATTTTTCCAAGGTCATCCTTATATGCTTCCAAGATTTCCCTTAGACAAATTGGTCTTAATGGATCTATGCAGATAAATGATCATCATGCATAATAAGAAGATGGAACTCAAGAATCTTGGTCTCAAATTTTGAGTTGAAATTGGTAGGTTTTCGGTGTTAACTATTGGGAAGGCTAGAGTCATGGAAATTGAAATGTAGCTCATAACCTTGAAGCAATTAAAAAGAAGACCAAATTTTGATTACATGGGCATGAAGGACATAATCAAGAGGGAAACCCAATTCCATGAACATATGATTGAAGATGTTTGAGTTGATTTGAGAATAAAAGAAGATGTCTAGAAAATGGACTACAATAGGTTATCTCTTGAATAGGTTGAATATCTAGGACTTGCTGATATTCTAGATAATCTAGTGGATGATGGAGAATTAATTAATGATGGATAAAATAATGAATAGATTGATGTTACCCCTCTCCCTCTAATCAGATGGTCACAAAAAGTGTTGATCTCCTTGAGGAAAATATTTTAACCTATATTGTTAAACACTAATAATTGGCTAGCAAACAAGGGAATTACTATTGATGTAGAAGATTACACCCTTGGCAGGAGACTGAGCTCCTGCCTTCTTCATGGAACAATGGAAACTCTCCTCTCACCTGTGGGACTGGTGAAGCTAGAGGGGAGAGTCTCTAGATAAGGGCTAGCTCCCTCTGATGTATCCTTTAGGCCCTAGTTTCTCCTACTGTTAACAAACAAAATGGAAAAAAAGGGGGGATGAAAAGAGAGAGAGAGATGCTGAAAATAGAACCTAGGCCTAAAAAAGTAAAAGGTGATACACCAAAAAATATGACCCACCCAGCCCAAACATACACTGTTCACCAAAAAGGAGTGCCTATACACTTCATCTAAAGTGAGAAAAACTTATACATCAGTGGGTCAGGGATCCATGGAGATATAGGGAGGAAATAACTACTAGAGGCATTCTAAGACACACTGCAGTAGCCTATCCACTTCACCTATACTCCTCTAGGGACACTTCTGATAGACCTATAAAAGGAAACTCAGAAATACACTAGACATGCTAAAATCATTCTGTAAAGGCATTAAGAAAATGACTTAACAAAGAATCAAGACATAGACACATACTAAGGATGCAAAACTCAAAATGGACGTAAAAATGCTAAGTTTTGATTTGAGGTAAAATTTAGTTGGTTCAATGCATTAGTTCAATGCTTCGGTTCAATCACTTTGGTTTAATGGCTTAGTTCAACATTTAAGATCAATGACATTAGTTCAAAACGGCTTCCAATTCAATCAGACAGTTCAATGCCAAATTTTAACAAGCTCAGCATGCTTCATTGAACCATTGAACTAGTTCAATGAATTGGTTCAATCATTTGGATCATCGGCAAGTTTAAAGTCTTGGTTCACTTAGCATCGACGCGTGGTGGTTAAACTGTTGAATCGATTAAACCAATTTTGGTTCAATGGTTTGGTTCAATGGCTTGGTTCAAGGGTGTACCCTACAACCAAAGGGTATTTCAAGATCCAAACACCCTTTCAGAGGGAAAGAGACATTCCAAGGAAAGCCGAAGCTCCAAAAGCCCTTGTGGAGGGTAGAGAGAGTTTCAAAGAGCTTGAAGAAAAGGACAAAGAGAAGCCAATTCCTATAGATTTTTTGTCTACAGGAAAAGGCCCAAAACAAAAAACCCATGGGGAAAAATCCCGAAACAAAAGCCTTGATGACTTTTGCTGAGGATGGTGACATCCAAAAAGTCATCAAATTTAAGTAGGCAGAATAGCTATTGGTTGACGATGACGTGAACGTCAAATTTAATATAGTGAAATATCTATTTGTTTTTCAACTGTTTGAGTGCCAACCATGGAAATAGCCTGAGGAATGCAATAAGCTACCAGAAGATCACCCATGAAGGTTGAAAGAGCAGGAAGAAGACAAAGAGTAGAAATGACAAAGCAATTTAAGTGGTGAAGGGAAGGTGAGTTATTATAGATGAGCAACATGGCTTATTTTTTGTAGTTGGCATTAATGAGGGGACAAACTACAGTCTATTTATAGAAAAGAGGTGCGGCCATGCTCTTACATTAATGTTTGAATGCCAATGTCAATTTTGGTGATTGTACAGCATGGTTACAACAGGCCTCTTCTAGAAGAATGACATCAGTAATAGTGTTTTCCTCTTCCCAAGGTTCAGAATGCACATGGGCCACTTGCAAAAAAGAGTGCCAAAATATTTCCCATGAATCACCAAGTTTCTCTTCCTCTTTTTATAAATTGTAAACTTCTCATTCGAGAAAGGGATCCACTCTCAGCCTTGAGGCAAAACTCTACCCAAAAATCTCTCGGGCTTGTATGGTAGAGCTCTGCCAAAATTTGTACCTTGAATCAAAATGTAGCTATTTTTACCTCCATTCTAAGTTTTTCATCTTTAGTATGTGTCTATGCCTTGATTCTATGTTAATTCATTTTCTTAAATGCTTTTGCAGAATGATTTCAGCATGTCTGGTGCATTTTTGAGTTTTCTTTTATAGGTCTATTAGAAGTGTCCCTAGAAGAGTGTAGGTGAAGTGGATAGGCTACTGTAGTGTGTCCTAGAATGCCTCTAGTATTTATTTCCTCCCTGTATCTCCATGGACCCCTGATCCACTAATGTATAAGGTTTTCTCACTTCAGATGAAGTGTATAGGTGCTTCCTTTTGGTGAAAAGTGTATATTCAGGCTGGGTGGATCACATTTTTTGGTGTATCACATTTTATTTTTTAGGTTTAGGCTTTGTTTTTAGCATCTCTGTCTCCATTTTCATCCCCCCCTTTTTTATTTTGTTTGTTAGTAGTAGGAGAAACTAGGGCTTATATGATACATTAGAGGGAGCTAGCCCTCATCTAGAGACTCTCCCCTCTAGCTTCACTGGTCCTATAGGTGAGAGGGGAGTTTCCATTGTTGCATGTGGAAAGGCAGGAGCTTGGCCTCCTGTCCACGGGTGTAATCCACTATGTCAATAGTTTTTGGCATGCCCAGTGGGACCAACTAGGACAAGTTGTGTCCAAAGAGTTAAAGAATTTTTGGTGTGTTCTTCAATCGACCATCCTTTAGAGGATTTTTCATCAACACCAATAGTGACTCTAAGTTGAATCAATTGGTTAAGCAGCTCTGGTGCCATTAAGAAACCACTTTTGTATGTATAATCCCTCTGCACAAAATCATGGACCTTTTTTTCCTTCCTATAATTTTGATCAGGCTTAGCCTTTTTATGGCATCTCCCCAAGCAGCCCTCCTAGTTTCCCTACAATGATAAGGGAAGTGGCCCTTGAGTTTGAGAAGTAGATGATGGAGATAAATAGACTGGAAGAGTAGTATGGATATCAACAGGAGCTGATGTATAAAGAGGAGTGTTTTTTTAGGCAAGCACAGGCTTTACAATGCATGGAGGAGTAGGTGGCAAAATGGAGAAATCCATTTATTTGAGGCCGTCAGCCTTATGTGCCCCTTATTATTTTGAAGAAAGCCCCCTCTTATGCACCAAATCCTTTCTATCAAATAGCACTTGCTCACTCCAGCTAATCTAATACATCTGCTCTTAATCTCGTGTGCCTGGCTTTCCAACATCAAAGGGCATCAGAGCAATCCCCATGGAGATCAATCTTCTCAATTCCTTATATAGTGAATATTCCATTGGGGGGAATACCATGAGCCATCACATCCCTCTTCTAGAGACTCTTTTGGTGCATCAACAGTCTCTTCCTAGCATCCCTCAACTTCCCCAAGTCTTTTAGCATGATGTGTAGATCCCAAGTTGGAGGAAGGAATGCTAGGAACCAGCCCAGAGCCTTGAAGAGGATGATGCTAGTGATTTCCAAGAAAGGCTCCTTCAAGAAAATATAGTCAAGAGAATTCTAGAGTTATATTCCCAAACGAGATTCCTCAGCCAACGTGTGATGGACCTGTCTAAACCCATTCCATCCACACACCTCCAAGAAAGCTATCAGGCCACACCTAATATAGATGAAGTGTTGACCAAGTAGAAGGAGGAGAATCATTTGATTATAGCTCAAGGACTACCTCCTCTTCCACATGGTTCTCCCACTTTAACCCTTCTCAAGGAGGAACCTATTCTGCAAGAGGTGAGTGAGGAGTAGAAGATCCAATCTATAGTTCTTCAAGAGAATATCTTTGAAGGTCTAGAAATTTGGATCTTAGAGGAGGATCAGGAGAATATCTTTGAAGGTCTAGAAATCTAGACCTTTGAGGAGGAAAAGGAGAGGCTGGTCTCCCTTGAGGAAAGCCTTGAAGAAGAAAGCTTTGAACAAAGAGGTGATGTTTTGTGGGATGAGCAACTAGCTTGTGATTTCACTTCAGACATCACAACATTCACCCTTCTTCAAGAAGGCTAAGAGCAAGCAGAGGATGAGTCTGAAAGAGTTTGAAATGAGGTAGAAGGAAACAATTCAGATCATGATGCATTACATAGGGACTATACAAATCAAAGGGCTTATGGTGATGAGACAACAACCATTGATTTCTTAGTGATAAGCACCAATATGAAGGACCATCATTCAACAAGATTCTAGGAATAAGAAGAGTACACATATGTTGGAACCATGTTTGAATTTGATCCACTTAGATACGAGCCAATCCAAGTGATAGGCAAGAGGAGCATCACCAACTCTCTTTTTCATTTAGCTACTTGCCTAGCACCATAAGTCTTCTCACCAAGAAGGGGACTTAAGAAATTTTCCCTTTGATCTAGGATGGAGGTGAACATTCTTGGTTAGCTATATATAGTAGTTTGTTTTTAGTTTTTTTTCTTGCTTTCCCTAAGTGTAGTTTGCACAGGTAGTGTTTTTAGCCTGGTGTGCTTCCCTTTGCATGTGGGGTAAAAAGCTTCATGTTTGATTCTTGGATCTTTAGGGCTATTTCTAACTTTTGTTCAAGCTACATTTGACTCCATGCCCAATGGACTACAAGGCAACTAGTCTTTAATCATAATAGGCATGCTTCCCCTGGGAGTCACCAATTTGTTGACCATTTTTTGCCCAATAGGCCAAAAATTAGTCCCCTTCTATCCTTGCTATTCTAGGCCATTTCATTTTCTAATTTTGCATGAATCTGGTGATTTCTACGGACTCTATAAAATTTATACGGACTCTACAGGTCCATTTCTATGGACTCTATAGGTCTAAATCTATGAACTCTATAGGTTTTGGATTTCTATGGACTCTGCAGGTTTTGGATTTCTATGGACTCTACAGGTTAGTCTTTGGTGCATGAAGGATTAGTGCAGAGAGTTCTAGGTTTTAGAAGGCTTCTTCAAGCTCTTATCTGAATAAAATCAAGAAAAATTGGCATGGTTAAACCATTGAACTAGTTCAATGCTTTGGTTCAACACCTCATTCAATGACAAGTTCATTGGCAAAGTTTAAGGCCTTAGTTCAATGGTCAAAGTTCAATGCACTGGTTCAACCATTGGTTCACTCATACAGTTCAATTAGGCTTAGTTCAAACATAGGGTTCATCACTTAGTTCAATTCAGTTGGTTCAACATGTTGGTTCAATACTTCAATTCAATCGCTTTGGTTTAATGGCTTAGTTTAACATTTAAGATTAGCAGCATCAGTTCAAAGCAGCTTCTAGTTCAATCATACAGTTCAATGCCAAAGTTCAACGAGCTCAGTGTACTTCATTGAGCTATTGAACTATTTCAATGAATTGGTTCAATCATTTAGTTCATCAAAAAATTCAAAGGCTTGGTTCACTTGGCATCGACACATAGTGGTTGAACCGATTGAATGGTTGAACCAATTTTGGTTCAATGGTTTGGTTCAACAACTTGGTTCAAGGGTATGCCCTATAGCTAGATGGTAGTTCAAGATCCAAATTCCCTTGCACAGGGCGAGAGACATTATAAGGAAAGCCAAAGGGTATAACTAATGGTCCATATGCCCTTATAGAGGGTAGAGAGAGTTTCAAAGAGATTGAAGAAAAGGATAAAGAGTGGCCAATTCTTGCAAACTTTTTGTCTATAGGAAAAGGCCCAAAACAAAAAACCCATAGGGAAAAATCTTGAAATAGAAGACTTGATGAATTTTACTGAGGATGGTGACGTCTTGAAAGCTATCAAATTTAAGCAGGTGGAGTAGCCATTGGGTGATGGCCGTGTGAATGTCAAATTTAATATAGTGAAATATCTATTTGTTTTTGAACTATTTGAGTGCCAACCATGGAAATAGCCCAAGGAATGTAGCAACTCACTAGAATATCACCCCTAAGGGATGAAAGAGTAGGAAGAAGACAAAGAATAGAAATGACAAAGCAATTCAAGTGGCGAAGGGAAGGTGAGTTATTTTAGATGAGCGATGCGGCTTGTTTTTTGTAGTTGGCATTGATGAGGGGACAAACTATAGTCTATTTGCAAAAAAGAGGCATGGCCATGCTCTTACTTTAATTTTTGAATGCCAAAGTCAAATTTGGTGATTGTACAACATGGTTCCAACAGGCCTCTTCTAGAAGATTGACATCAGTAACAGTGTTTTCCTCTTCCCATAGTTCAAAACGTACATGGGCCACATGCAAAAAAGAGTGCCAAAATCTTTCCTAGGAAGTGCCGAGTTTCTCTTCCTCTTTCTATAAATTATAAACTTCTCATTTGAGAAAGGGATCGACTCTCAGCCTTAAGGCAAAACACTTCCCAAAAATCTCTCAGGCTTGTAAGGTAGAGCTCTACCATAATTTTACCTCGAATCAAAACTTAGCTTTTTTACCTCCATTATAAGTTTTGCATCTTTAGTATGTGTCTATGTCTTGATTCTGTGTTAAGTCATTTTCTTAATGCTTTTTTGAAATGATTTCAGCATGTCTAGTGTATTTCTAAGTTTCCTTTTATGGGTCTTTCAAAAGTGTCCTTAGAGGAGTATAGGTAAAGTGGATAGGTTGCTGTAGTGTGTCTCAGAATGCCTCTAGTAGTTATTTCCTCCCTATATCTCCATGGACCCTTGACCCACTAATGCATAAGGTTTTCTCACTTCAGATGAAGTGTATAGGTGCTCCTCTTTGGTGATCAATGTATGTTTGGGCTGGGTGGGTCACATTTTCTGGTGTATCACCTTTTACCTTTTTAGGATTAGGTTCTATTTTTAGCATCTATCTCTCTCTTTTCATCCCCCCCTTTTTTCCATTTTTTTTGTTAGCAGTAGGAGAAACTAGGGCCTAAAGGATACATCAAAGGGAGCTATCCCTTATCTAGAGACTCTCCCCTCCAGCTTCATCAGTCCCATAGGTGAGAGGGGAGTTTCCATTGTTGCGTGAAGAAGGCAAGAGCTCAGCCTCCTGCCAAGGGTGCAATCTTCTACGTCAACAATTACTTTGAAGGAATTCTTTATAGGATCAAAAGTAGATACTCAAAAGGAAACAATAAGAAAGGTAGAAAATAGGATGTGGAACAAAAGTGATGTTCCTTCTTCCTCCAAGCCACATAAGCCTAAGATCATATTTGTAACAAAGAGGTCAAAAGTCATGGAAAAAGAATCTAAAATAGAAGATATGGAAATTGAGAAATAGAGCATTGAAAAACTAGCAATGGAAGAGATGTAAATTGAAGATAGGCCTATAAATAAATAAGAGGAGGAAACCTTGTCCCCATAAGAGAATTTTTAGAAAGAAATGAGAGTCTCTTCTTCCCCACCTAACATGCTTGTTGTAGCTCCTTCATTTGTTTCTCCTATAAATGTTCCCTCTTCTGGATCGCCCTCTCTTTCCAAAATAAATTTTGACAACCCTCAAAGCACATTTGAATATATTCTCCATTCCTTAGGATCTATTCCTAGTTTGACCTCCATAACTTTTGATATTGGAGATACTTCTAGTTTTGATCACTCAGTAAAAGGTGTAGTTTTTACTAACATACCACCTATTGTTTCCACTACTTGTGTAAGTGCAGCTCTGATGATGCCAATAATGGAGATAAATCCTAATGTGAGTTATTCTATGCTTCCACCATGGTTTTCATCTTATACACCTAAAATGAAGAAACAAGCCATCTCTCCATATGATTGATTTTAATAAGTTGGTGCCAGTAAAAGATAAGGCCCTGAAGAAGCCAAAGGTTCTTTCAAAAATGCTTGGGGATAAGGGTCATAAAATTTTGGAAATTGAAAGACCTCCATAGGATGTAACCATTGAAAATTTTGATATAAATTATTAATCTATCTCTAGAGTTTAATTAGGAAAGATAACTCATGAAAGCTCCAAGAGTGATTTGCAGTCAAGCATGGACATCTTGATTTAGAAATTCGATAGGGAGAAAGAGATGAAGGATCAATACAAAGAAATGGTGGAACAATTGACTATAGTGGTTAGGAAAATCACATTGATTATAGAAGTAGTAACTCTTCAGGCCATTTCTATAGAAGACCCCATTATTCAAAAAGTAGAAAATACCTATCTCAAAGGAAGAGTACTTGGATAAGATGTGTACACAAGGAATTTCCCTTCTCATAGAGTTATCTAAGTAAATAGATAAAATGAGGAAAATAAGATTAGAACTTGATGATATCATTGAAGTTATTTCTCAAGATATTGAAAGAATAGAAAAGAATCATGATAAATGGGTGGAGATGAGAAAACTAAAAATAAACACTCTAATATCAATTGGTGTCTTTACTGATAGGGATTATTATACTGAAACAAAAGAGGAATTGACATATGGAATCCATGTTGTTAAAGATTTGATCAATGACCTTGAATCTACAAGATAACTCAGTGAACAAAGTGATGTCAGCCTTTTGCATAAATTGGAGGAGCTACCTTGCAAGCTTACATCTCAAGATAACCAATTCCTTTCAGCAGAAGAAATGATTTATGAATTTGAAGGTATGCTCCAGAAAGAATTTAAAGATAAGAAATTTTCAATAACCTCTATAGACAATATTTTGGACAATCAGTTAACTTTTGATACTCTAAAAACTAAGTTAATTAGTCATGCAAAATTAGTCACCATAGTGAGAGATGCCATAGTTACAGTCAAAATGGTTTTCAAGAACACTGTTAGTCTAGATAATATCATAATACAAGCATATTTCACAATGTATGATGGACACATGAAGAAGGATGGTGATACGAATTGAAGCAATATCTTTTTCCCTTAGTTTAATTTGCATTTTTTAGATGTACTTTTGAATCAACTTTAGACATTTTTATATGTACTTTTTTCATATGTAACTACATATAAAAAATAGGAAGTCCCAAGTCAATAAAAACTCTTATTTTTGAATAGGTCAAAGTAGTTAGGTTTTTCCTAAATTTTTTGAAGGCCTCTCCCAATAAATAAAGAGGGCCTCTTTTGTAATAGGATACTATATTTATTGAAACAAAACTTTGCCAAATTGAAAAGCATTTTGAGACTTTGAGTTCAAATTGTAAATCAGATTTTATCAAGTGAATGAGAAAGCAAGTGATATTTCAAACTTTGTGTTGAAATAAATTCTATTATATTGGAAATTGTTCTTATGTCTTTTTCCTAATGCAATCTTTTCTATTTTTTTAAATAATTAGTGTGAGTTAAAATAATTTGGGAGATGTTCTGAAGTTGATTATGGAGACTTTGTGTTGCCATAATCATCTCTAGTTTTTGTTTTAGTGTTTTAGAACAAATGATATTGGAAAGGCTTTAAACTAATTTTATATTTTGTGATGATATAATTTGTAGTAGTTTTCGGTGAAGAATTTGGGTTGCACCTCATTCTACTATGTTTCAAGTTATAAATCAGTAAAAGAAGCATTGATAGACTTTGTGCTCTTGTGGGTTTCTCATTTTTTCAGTTAATATCAAGAAAGTTTTCCTTTATTTTGTAACCATAATTTAAAAAAAAAGAGAAATGGATGATATGATCTCACCCTTGAGTTAATATTTATTTTAGATTAGTTTTTGATATTTTATAGGTAACCTCCCCTTATTGAGGGGAGAGATTTATCTCATTAAATTGTGGCTGATAAAACTAGTTTTCCTTGAGTTAGTTGATGACAAAATATTCAACAAATAAATTGAATAAGAAAAAGTTTCCCAATGGTGATCAAATATTCAAGTTAAATGATTTGGTGTTTGATTTCCTAGGGGTTTGGATCCTCCTTGTAGGTTGAAGCTTGTTAAAACCACTAGTTGAGTTGGTGCTTGACTAGTGAAGGGTTGGTGATCTTTTTGTGGTTGGGTCCTTAAAAAATATTTGATTCATTTCTTATAAGATAGTATTATAAGTTGTGCATTATTTGGTTTTATTCTCCTATATGATTCCCCACATATATTTCATGTCTTGATGGTGTTTACCTTCATAAATGCTTGTGTATACATTAATTGATGTATGTATGTGAATGGATGCTTCATGATTATTAATTAAAATTATAGGACTATTTTATTATAACTTATTTATCCCCCCTCTCAATATCTATACTTTGAATAATTTTTTATACAAATTATCATGATACTAGTTTCTTTTCTCCTTCCTACCCTAAAAATTCAACTAAAATAGTCTACCCAACAAAATTAGGGGTTAGTTCCATTGAATATAAGAATGTATATTTGAGATAAGGTAATATAATAAATAACCCCCCCCCCCCAACAATAGTTATAAAAATGAATTCCAGAATAAATAACTAAATCTCCCTATTGATCCAATCAAAGAAACACCTAATGAGGAAAAAAAAGGCCTCAATAAACTTTTACAAGTCCTGAAACCATTCCTTTTCTAGAATGATTCTAGGAATATAGGAACAAAAGTGAATCTAATTTAGACCAAAAATTGAGAAAAATAAATATTTAAATACCATTTCTACAAGCCATAACTAAATAAATTCATCAAAGGATTGTGTATAACAACTATAGGTAAAATAAGGCAATACCATAAAACTATATAAGTATATGGTAAACTTGTTTATTTATTAGAAGGGAAATTACCTCTACCTATATATGGATACCTTAGAATCCTAGTCATTGCTATAACTATAGGAAGAAAATAAATTCATAATATATTATTATACCTTGGATTTGATATCAATTTAATGACAATAGACACTTTAAAATCATTATCCATTATATAGGTACAACCTACCTCTAGAGTCTTGTAAATGGCAGAGCAGTTCATTTCCAAACTAGAAATAACCATAGAGGATGTCTCTATAATAATGGAATATTGGGAATATCCTATAGATTTCATGATAGTATATCCTAAAATTAAAAAAAAAAAAAAAAAGGATATCCATTGATCTTAAGAATACCATGGCTAGCCGCAATAACATCCCTTATAAATTATAAGTTAGGAGATATGACCATTTCAAATGGGATAATGCAAAATAAATTTTCTTGTACCCACCTATTAAACCATATATAGACTCTTTAGATAATGTATGAGTGGATTAACTATAATAAAATATTAATAAAATATCCTCATTGGACATGGTATTAGTCAAAAATCATGTAAATAAGATACATGAGGAAATGATAAGAGGTATTAAAGAACCCAATCTAGATCCAAAGTCCACCAGTCTAGATGAAGATTTCAATAATTAGTGTGCATTTAAAGTATATTAGTATAGATTTGGAGAATATTATAACACCTTTTGAATATAACCCATTCAATTTATAAGCCCTAGTGAAATATTTGATTACCTAACTTTCCAATAAAGCATTGTTAAGTGGGCACAAGATAGTCACTACACATTTGTAATTGACTTATAGTACCCATTAGTAGGGGTAATTCCAAAATATGAGTATTTTTTAGAAGACATGAACACCTTCCATATTATTCTACCACAGCCATCACTTTAAATGATATGATTAGTGAATATAGGTAGGTTATTTCCATTTATCTCAAAACCAAACAAATAATTGTCCATGTAAAAGAAATGTTAAGTATAAATAGTTGGTTAAATAATGAGCAAGAAACAAAGGTATTTGATATCTTAAGAAACCATATATAATCTATTTCATGTAAATATAGTGACATGAATGCATTAATCTAATTATATGTACCCATCAAATCTACACAAAAAATACCAAACCAATTAAATAACCATAAAGGAGAATTAACCCAACATTTAGAGACATGGTTAAAACAAAGATATAAAAATTATTATAGGAAGGATGCATTTATCCAATATTATATAGTCATTAGGTCTCAAAACTTTTTATAATACCAAATAAAATGTCAAGTGAATAATATGCATAGACTATAAAGAGATTAATAAGGCCACCATGAAAGACTATTTCCCTTTTCCCTACATAGGCCAAGTTTTGGATCTTGGTTAGAAAGAAGTACTTATTATTCTTAGATTATTTCAATGGTTATAATCAAATAATAATAGCTCTATAATACCAATAAAAAATAACTTTTACATGTCCTTGGGGAATATTTTTTTCATGCCCATTTTTTCCTCTCAAAACAAACATGACACAACCATCTTGCAAACATCCCACCAAAAATGTGTATAAACTAGAATTCTCATCATAAAAAAAACATATATGTATGTCCCTACCCATTCTCATTATTCATATAATGGGCATTATTTACTAATCATTTAATCACAAGCTCAAAATTTTAATTAAATGTTAAAGGACTTATTCACTGGCTCATGCCACTAATACAGCATTATGAAATTAAGATGACTATCAATTTAAAACTATTCCATCATTGATTTATTTAGGAGCCACATGGCCACATTGATCTTATTCCAATTTAACCCACTAGGGATCATGGTAGTGCCACTTCTCAAAATTATGGAAACATAGGTCTAATACAAATCACCTAGTTGCCCAAGATTCCAAGCTCTAAGATGTTACCATGTGACAGTTCCTCAAAAATTGAAAATAAATAAAGCATTGGGGAATTATCCCTAATGGCTAATTCCTCTAGGATTATAATGTTTAGGGCACTACCACTTGGCACCTCCTCAAGCTCTCAAAGCCTTGGTGGTTTTAGGGGATTAACTTCAATAGCTCAATCCTCTCATGGTTTTGGGCTTTGGATTACTACCACTTGGAAGCTCCTTAGGACCCTAGGTGTATTAGGGGTTTATACTAACCCACTAATATCCTAAGACAACATAATGACATTGTGTTTTATCATCTATCTAAATTTAAAAATGTGACAAAATTGACTAAGGCTCAACCTAAAATAAAATCCCAAGGTGACAAATGACTAAGGTAAAATATGGGAACTGATCAATAAGTAAATTTGACTATGGAAAAAATATAACCTAAAACTCATTATTCATTAAGATAAGATATAATTATAAAATGGCTAAGTCATGAATACAATTCCATAAATAGTCCTCTTGGAAAATATACCAAGGTAAAATTTGAATTAAAAATAAGGAACAACTCAAGTAGTTATGAGCAGGAAAATAAGAAAAAACATGTCTATCATTGTAATGTCTCCATTAACACATGTAAATCTAAGCTTGCCTTTCACTAGAAAAAGTCTCTACTAAGCTAATGAATCCTATAAATTCTTCGATCGATAAAAATTGACACCAAACCAATATTCTCATTAGTTTAGTAAACTTTTAATTAATCATAAGACATGTCTAACCTAATAACACATCTCTTATAGAACTTGTCATTCCAGGAGTTGATTGGTATATTCACTAGTAGGCTACACTTATAAAAATGAATACGGACCCAACCATTCCATTTAAAATGATAAATAAAATGACATTGAATTTATATGGATCATAACAACTCATAGAATAAATATTATTAGAAGTTCCTATTTCATTTTATTAAATCAATTTTATCTAAGGTGACCTCCATCCAACCTAAAGGTTTCATTCATTGTTATAATACAATAATAGATAGAAAATATATTTAAACTGTGTCCTTTAATAATAATATGAGTAGGTTGGATACTATTAAAACTTACCAATTCCAAATAAGTTTTCCATCATATACATAAGCATGAGGAAAAAATCTACTACTAATTTAATAATATAAAAATAATCATTCTTCAAGAATGGTCCTCATTCGTTACAAGCAACTGTAGGCCAAATGATGGAAGCATCACTACCCAATCTTTTTCCATCATCAAGATACTACTCTACACACTCCCAATATCAAGATGCCCATCTCTAATCATGTTTACATCACTTGGAAAAGTCAAGGGTGGATATCTAGGTAAGGGTAATATACTCAAGGGAATGATTATGTACCCACCTATAATACTATTCACAATTTGGTTTTTTGCTAATGAGACTCCCAGTCCACAATATAATTTCAAAAAACATTTGGTGAACATTCAAATGAAGCTAAGAATTTATAATTATAGATAATTCACATGAAATCTTTCAAAACATAAACAAGGATATCCATTAGATTGGATAGAAAGAGGACATCTCACTCAAATTCTTTCATCTAATAATCATAGGAAGGTCAAGTAATATACCACCATTCCTTAACATGGGAAGGATTAAAAATCTACCACCATGACATTCTTGAGAGGGTCAATCATTCTAGCACAATGCATAGCATAAGAGGTTTGACATTCTTCCACCATGAATATGTTACGCACATACAAGCACCTCATTATGCCATAATAGTGTTACACACTCAAAAAAGAAGTTTAAACATTCAATTCAATCAATGAGGAACACAACCTCTCCAATTCACTTGAATGATCAAATAATTACATGGCAGATAATTCCTAACCATGGAAAGATAGTAAGAAAGGAAAAATACACTAAATGGTTTTATTCTCCTTATATCCAAAGAATTAGACATAAAATAGAACTATTTTAATTCAAAATAATAAGTTGTAAAATAAGTTAATAAAAATCTCACCCAAGTGTTTCAATACCTTTTTATCACTATGCTTCAATTATCTAAGAATCATCTCACTAACCATCTCTCCTAATTTATTCTCTCCTCCTTCTCTTATTTCTTATACTTATCTTATCCATTTTTTAAAAATGTCTATGAAAATTCTACCAGAAAGTATTTGATTTCTACAAATAGACATCCTAGACTTAGCCAACCACCCTTTGCTCACTATCCCATGCATCATTTGAGTGCATATAGGCTATGAAAGTTCCTACAATTTCTTCCTAGATTCCCTCACCTCTTCCCACTTTATTTTAGACTTACGAAGTCAATGAGATATATTTTTTTCAGCCATAGACATTACCTGCCAGATCTTAAGGCAAGGAGACAACAGTTTCACCAACCAAAAATAAAATCTAGATGCTTAAATAACATGCTAAGTTAAAAAGATGTGATGACATTATCATAGACAACTAACCAATTAATGTGTTTAAGAAAGGTTTAAGGTAAGTTTTTTTAGTGATATATCCATGCCTAATATAGTCTATTTACTTCATTGGCCCTTCCATATTCATGCACACTTGATGCACACATCAAATTCCTCTAACCTAATAGCCAAAACTATTAAATTTAATCAAGTAGGGAACTCAGTAAATTATTCATAAGTAACCATACCAAACAATACAAGTACTCATAAAGAAAGATTCATACAACCTTAGACACATGAAATTTCTAGTATACAAGTTTAAGAACAATAATCTAACATCATTTAAGTCAGTTTATCTCATAAACATAATTAGATTCATACTTAAAACATATCATAAAGGAAACATAAGAATTATACTTTCATAAGAAACAATCAAAATATGATTTATAATAGGTATTTCTCATTGTTCCTAGCACATGAAAATCCATCATAAAATATTTGTATGCCTCAGCTAAATGTGACTAACATCATAACTCCTAACCCTAAGTTGGAGTAGACAAAATCTCATAGTCATAAAATTTCAAAGATGAGCATTATCCAAAATGGGGTCTTACATCCCCCTCAACTTATGTATGTTGGAGATATAATCACTAAAAATGGGGAGGTGAATGAGTGTCCTTATAAACATTTGATTTCAATTCAATAGATCTTCTAATCATTCATAAATCAACATCATCATATGAGAAATGTACTCATAACAAATATTAACACATCATATATGTGGGAAACCCTCATGAGGAATAAAACCCATTAACCATATCCTTCAAAAAAATTCTTATAAATCAATGAATCAAATTCAACTGAGTATTGACTCAACTTAGATCACCAGCCCTTGTCTATCAAGCACCAACTTAATAGAATCTTTAACAAGTACCCACCTATAAGGAAACACCAACTCCCTTAGTGACTCATCACCAACTCACCCACCTCTTGACCAAGCACTCACTAAGAAAATTATAATTTTTCCTTCCATATTTTTCCTTGTTTAAATCTCCAATAGATTATATTCCTCTTTATAATCTCTCTTTGTCTTTTGATCTTCATACATAACTCTCTATTTCATCTCTACATATTAATCACCTGCTCTTATTACTATATTTCATTTACAGAACTCTAACATTATGTTGATTTTTATATCATATGAATAAATCACATGATTCTATGGTATGGATTTATATCATCCTGACATCCTTTGTTGTGGTCTTGTTGCTTGATACTCTACTTTTATATCTCTCACTTACATCTACATAACAATTGGGCCTATTGGGCCTTGTTCTTATACTAGTCACTTATTCATACACACATTGGTCAAAAATATATACTAAAAAACTTGGATTATACTTTAAATATTTAATACAACATGTTCAATACATGAAACAACCATTAGAATATGCCAGACATACCATATAGAACCATAACTTCTTTTAGGCCTTACGGAGACCCAATTGAATTAGACCTTCATTAGATAATGTTACCATTGGTATTTATTATAACACTTCTAAAATACACACACAAAATGATCACTTCATAGATAAATCAAATATACATTATCCATCTTCACTCTAATTCCATAACACCTTTTATATCCAACTATTAATTGAACCCCTTCTCAAAACATTGATCACAATAGGATTGTGTATACCCAAAAAAAATTTCTCATATAACTGGAGCATAGTTTTTTTTTCAAAAAAATGATGGAAAAAAATCACATATAAATATTATAAATTATCTTATGGTCATCACCATATTCTTTATACTTCACAACTTAGGGCAAAAGGACTCAAACATTCTCTACAAATAGTCCACTCAAAAATACCATCTAGCCTCTAAGCATAATCATGAAAACTTGAAATTATTACACCTAAAAGAAAAAATTAAACGAATTAAAATTCATTAAAATTATATTAAAACATCCTAATAATAACCTTAAATAAAAATATCATAATCTCTAATAGAAAATATTGGTCTTGCAAACTAATTTGTTGACCTTCTCTATCTCAGACCTCACTTAGCCAGACATGCCATTTTGGATTAAATGTTTCAAATTATTACATAGAATTAAAATATTATAAAAATAATGGATAGGAAAAAAAATAACAAATAAAATCACCATGTATATAGTATGCTTCAACTCAAGGCATAGAGCCTCAAACTCATCGTTATAACCTACTTACCTAGAACTGCCAGTTTGCCTTGAAGACCAATCATGGTGAATTTGACATTAAAAACCTATATGAACACTTTAAAATAATTAAAATTAATTTATTTTATCTTATGATATCATTTGGTAATTATATAATATAAATATATCATGGTAAAATGGTCAATATTGGTCTTGTATACCAATCTCATAACCTCACTGTACACAGACCTTATTAAGATAGACAAGTTAACTTGTGAGAAACTTCTTCACTATAACCACTGACCTCCAGAAATTATATAATTAAAATGTATTAATATTATTGAAAAATTTATCCATCCACTTGTATTAATCCCTATTCTATGATAACACATCCCTAATCAACTTCTCACTTCTACTTAGTTTTCTCCCTATTTACACCATTAGGCCTATTAGTGATTGGTCAAATTGAATGACCAGATTAACACCCATGAGTGATATAACCTACCTATAAACCACCATGGACACAAACTAAAAGTCTCAAAAAATTTCTTCCATCTATTTATCAACTTTGAATTGGTTAACTCTGACTGCTACAATAAATCTTTGAGAAACAAGGATTTTTCTATAGGGTTTACTCATAGACTTGACAAACCAATCACTCCTAGAGGTACCTAAGAGATTTTAATATAACCTCAAATAACTTAAATATCCACACCAATCCATTTTTATCACTTTATAAAAACTTGATTTATATCAAGTCACTATTAGGGTTCTTTGAGGGTTTAAACCATCTTCTAGTCTTAACGATCATTCATAAATATTAGCTCCTCATTCCAGAAAATAATGCATGGAGATATTAATTGAGACCCTTACCCATATCTCTTAAACATATCAGTTTCCAATTCATATTTTACACATGCCAATGAACACTTGAAAGTCCTTCTTTGGTTGAAAACCCTTTATTCTATGTTCTCAGGAGACCTCAAAACCACTTTTCATGCCTTTTATTGAAAAAATTGACTTAAAATTTGGTTAAAACACCTGATACAATCTATCACACCTTTTAAAATGATAAAATTCTCACTATTATCTTGAAATCTTAATCTCATACCTCATTTGGCCAACATCTCTATCTTTGCTTACTTTGTCCTTGACCTAAAAACCACATTAGGCCTTGAAACTAATCTTCAAACCTATTTTCATGAACTCTCTACCTCACTTACATGTTCAATCAGCATCTCACATGATAAAATAATGTCAAACATCCTTCATATGACTTGACAACATATTATGATACCTCATTAGGCTAATCAGGGTCTAGAGGTAGTTTAGTTGAATATTATGTTTGTAGGTCACACCCCTATAGGCTCACTCTAAGATTCTCATGAGTGAAATAATGACTCATATACATGATCAAACATAATCATAAATCCTCTTATGCCTTTTTTCATCTATATCACCAAGCCACCATGCTCATACCTTCTCATAAGGTCTCTTCATGTAATGACCAGTGTCATGACTAGGATTCTAAAGCACTTGAATCTTGAAAACTGAACTTGAAACAATCCTTGATGATTTTATACCTTTATCACATGTATTTCATGATTATTATATAATATCATACCTCTACACATACATATTCATGCTCATCATGAACATGCCTCTTCATGGCATTTCTAGGCTTATGATACTTAAGTACTTGACCTTAATGACCTACCTTATAAAACTTATTAAGGTATTTAAACCTAAATTTGAATCCCATAAAATGCCAAAAAACATATCACATGCCTATGTTCACTAACTTCACCATGTTATCTATAGATATCTTCTCACAAAGTCTACATAAGGCTTTATAAGACACTTTGATGCCTTGACCTATTCATTCTGTGTCATGATCTTAACACAACATTAACTTAGTAGATATAAGACACTTGGACATATATATTTATATCTCAATGAATTTATATTGGCATCAATGAAAACACTATGACAACAAACTCCCCCTTTATCATTGAGGTCAAAACATACTACAGTTTGATCAATCTCTTCTCTTCAAACTAGTCTTTTTCCCCTTTTGAAATTAATGACAAAGGGTCTTCCACAAACAACTACCTAATCCTTGGACCTGAAATTCAAGAAATAATACAATAAAATATTGACTAAATACTCACCTTAGGCTCATATTTTATAGACAAATTATGGAATGCTTGAGTTTCTTCTCAGGAAATCATGCCTACATACTAACTTGAACTTTCACATATTTTCCTAAATCCTTTAAATCATAGAGCCAAAAATCTCCCCCTATGTTCATAATTTCATTTTGAGTCATATAATGAATAATAATCTTTTATGACCTCCTTCATCCTTGATTGAAACTTCAACCTTTATTCACACAATAAAGAATCATGTTATCATCTTCTTATATCCATAATCCATATATGATCTATCTACATCATGAAAACCCTTCTTATATTAGTTCACTACTCATTAGGTCTATAAAACATCTAGTTCACTGTCTGCTAGACTTTTATATTATTTTATCACCTTTAACTCATACAACCAAGGCATACTGAGCATATAGACCTCTGATATATGGCCCCAATGTCATATTCAAATTCCTAGATCAATCACACTCAATGATTATGAGCATAAATCATCTCTATAATCAATGTTTATCCACCATGTCATTTAGTTCTATCTCTAATCAAAGATATTATTCCAAGGAAATAATATATTCCTCCATGTTAGAGCAAAGATTAATCATGTCATGTCCATATGGTATTCTATATTTTCTTCTTGCATCAATCTATCTCCTTGATTATTCTCAAGCCATCCTAGTATATACCTCATCATGACATATTCCTGTCAACTAGTATTATGCTTATAGGCTTCATTATGATAGAAACCTATCATAACTTATCTTCTTCATGATATTAAAAATGAGACTATACACCATGTTCCTTGGTCTTCTATGACCTTAAATTCATCTTGCTTCAAAAAAAAAATTGACTCTCTCTCACAACTAGATCAATAAATAGAATAACAAAACATTCTCCCCATAACTCCATGCTTACCTCTATTTATATGATATAGGAACTAATATTCCCCTTAAACCAAACATATATAATTCAATGCAACAACACAATAAATAAATATCATAAAACCATGCTCCCCTTTTATCTTCATAATTTTTTCATCATATGAATCAACATTACACATAGACCATTTCAAACACAAATCAAGTACAACTATAACTAGATACCAAAAACTTACCTCTTAACATGCAAAAAGACCACACTTTCATATAATACTCCACAATATTCAAAATGTCTTCATACCTTCTTGATATATGACACCTATCAAAACTCAAAAAACATCCACCATGCTTTCATTTATAGACGAGTGTCTCCATGAATCCTACTAGAGGCACCCCTTCCATAAGGAACTAGTACAATACAAATTTAAGAGATTCCTATATCTCCATACTCTCACAATACTGAGTATTATTCAACATCCTTCTAGGATTGACTATAAACTTAGGCTTGACTTTTAAATTGGCCTCTTCATCATCCTTATAAGCTAACAAAGATTACTCTTGACATTATTCCAAATCTAACTTATGGTATATAGTAGACAACAAACCACTTGGGTTTATGAGTTGATCATGACTCACCTTGTCATCCTTCTTCTCAGTCAACTCTTCAATTTTACTACTTTGATCAACCACATCAGAACCAAAACCTCTCTTATCTTCTGACATATGGCTTGAGAAACCACTATCTATACTTCAAGCTTTCATAGAATCTTCTTCTTTAGTATTAATTATTATCATGATAAACATTTTCATCATCATAATCCATACATGTGCTTCTTCAGATCACCTTTAGGTTGTTAGGCCTATCTCAAAGGACCTGATCCAATACCAAATGTTGGAGATAAAATAACTGAGATATGGGGTGAATGACTATGCTTATAAACTTTAAATATCACTTCAACATATCTTCTAATTATTCATTAAGTAACATCATCATATGAGTAATATACACATAAAAATTATGAAAACATCATATATGTAAGAAACCCTCATAGGGAATAAAAACCATTGACCATAGCCTATATAAATAGTCTTATAAATTAATGAATCAAATTCAGTTGAGCACCCACTCAACTTGGACCACCAACCCTTGTCTATAAAACACCAATTTGACATAATATTTAATAATAACCCACATGTAAGGAAGCACCAAATCCCTTAGTGACTCAGCACCAAGTTAGTTACCTCTTGATCAAGCACCCACTCAACCAAGTAGACTATACATTCCATCTTTGTCTTGTTGAAATATTCAATTTATGATGGCCCTCTTTTTGATCTATCCTAATCCTTTGATCTTCATACATAGCTCTCTATTTCAACTTTTCATATTAGTCACCTTCTCTTATTACTATTATTTATTTGTAGACCTATGCCATTATTTTGATGTTCAAATCATAAAAATTAATCACATGATTCCATGGTATGGTTTTATATCCATTTTTACATCCTCTAATCTACTCTTCTATATTGATATTCAATTTCTCTATCTCTTTCTTACATCCACACAACAATTAGACCTATTAGGCCTTATTATTATATAAGTCACTTGTTATTACACACCTTAGATGAAGATATACACTTGAAAACATGGATTATCATTTAAATAGGTCGTATAACATGTTTCATATATGAAGCAAACATTACAATATATCATTCTTAGTATATATAACCAAAACCTCTTTTAGGCTTTAAGGAGATCTAATTTAATTAGGATTTCATTAGAGCACATTACACTTGGTCTTTTTGAAACTCATAAAATATTTGCACAGAGTAGGATCACATCATATATAAATAAAATATACCTTATACAACTTCAATTTAATTTCAAAACACCTTTCATATCCAACCATTATATGAACCCCTTCTCATGACATTGTTTGCAATAAGCATGTCTATACCTAAAAAAATTATCTTGAACAACTAAAGCATAAAGGAAAATTTAGAAAAAAAACCATGGAAAAAAGTCACATATAAAAAATATACATGGCCTCAAGGGTCATAAAAATAAATGTTATACTTCACAACTCAAGTCAAAAGGACTCAAATCCTTCTCTATAAATGGCCCAACAGAACTACCAACTAGCCTCAAAACAAAGTCATGAAAACTTGAAATTATGACATAAAAAAGAACACACTCAGATAATTTAAATAAATTAACATGATCTTTAAAAAACCTTAAAATAACCTTAAGAAAAAATATCATGATTTCTAATATAAACTATTGATCTTATCGACCAATTTTTTGACCTTCTTTATCTTAGACCTCACTCAACCAAACAAGCAATTTTTGCTTCAATGTTTCAACCTCTTAAACTAGCTTCTAAAATTCATGGATAGGACATAAAATTAAAAAATATCAAAACCATGTATATAATATTTTTTAACTCAGGGCATAGAGCTTCAAACTCATCATTACAATCTGCTTACTTAGAACTGTTAGTTGCCTTGAAGACTAGTCATGGTGATTTTGACCTTCAACACCTATATAAACACTTTAAAAGACTTAAAATTAATATATATTATCTTATTATATAATTAGGTAACTATCAGATATAAAAATATCATAGTCAAATGTCAATATTGGTCTTACAGACCAATCTCATAACTTCATTATACATAGATCTCACTGAGATAAATAAGTCAAATTATGATCAAATTCTTCACTATAATAATTAAAATCAAAATGAATATCTATTAAAATTATTGAATAATATCTCTATGCACTGGGATTTATACCTATTCCATGATAACACATCCCTAATCAACTTCTCACTTCTACCTAGTTTTCTCACTATTTTCACCATTAGTCCTATTAGCAACTGGTAAACTTGAATGATGAGTTTAACACCCCTAAGGAATATAACCTATCCAAAAAAAACCATGGAAAAAAACTAAAAGTATCAAATTTTATCCTCGATCTATTTATCAATGTTAACTTGTCAAATCTAATTTCTAGAGTAAATCTATGTGAAATTATTTTTTTCATATAGGGTCTACTCACACACCTAATAAACCAATCTCACCTAGAGGTGACTAGGAGAGTTGAATACAACCTCCAATCAGTTAACTAGTCATACCAATCCATTCTAATCACTTTATAATAACTTATTTCATATCATGTCACTATTAGAGTTTTTTAATGGTTTAAACCATATTTTAGTCTTAATGATCATTCATAAAGCTTAGCCCCTCATTCTAGAAACTAATTCCTAGAGATATTATCTATGACCCTTCCCCATATCTCCTCAACAACTCATGTTCCCATGTAGAAGTTAAAAATTCCAATGAACACTCAAAATTATTTCTCAGGTTGAGAACATCTATTTTTTACACTCGAGAGACCTCAAAACTATGATCATAGGAATCCAAGAAGAGAGGTTAGTAATATTTTAGTTTAAGAAACAAAATCTCAAATAATCATAATAACACTAACACTTACAGGCCTATAACTTAAGGGTGAGCTTGGTAACAAAACCAAATGAAAATCATAACTAAAATGTAAAAGAAACACAATACTTTACCTTCCTTGGGAGATCCAAATGCATTTTGAGTGGCTTACTTGGTTTGTTCTCAATAAATCTTTGGAAATAGAGGTTTGTCAGATCCTTCTCTCCTTAACACCATTGGCTTTGATATGGCTTATAGTAGCTTATCTCAAGAGTTTTGCATAATAAAATTTCTTGTAACAAAATGAGAATTATAAGCTTACTCTTATCAAATACTTTAAGTAACATGTGCAAGATAACTTTTAACCAAAATAGCTTAAAATTAAATAGGCAAGGCATTGTATTTATAAGATGAGGAACTAACATGAACCCAAGGTGAGTCAAGGTGTAGTTTAAACATGGAATGAGTTCAAACCTAACCTAGGTGAGTCAAAACTAACCCCATTATAGTTAATAATTGACAAGTAATAATTATTTAAAATGAATAGGCATGGGTCTCCAAAATGAGATATTTTAAAATATTTCCAAAGATCTTAAAAAATTACAAAGGTCACAATAAAAGGATAGAATATTTGCATTTTTAAATTTCCTTTTCTAGATATTCATTAATTACACATGGATAATTCAACTAGGCTCTTAATTTCATTTAGCCTATTAATTAATTGTAATTATCCATTTATCTCTTTGGATATTTGATATTTTTTCATGTGCCCGACTTAATAGGTCCATAGGTCAAATTGACTATTGTGATGTCGTAGGATGCTTAGGGATGAATCCATGAGAGGTTACAATTTGATATGATATTATACCCCAATTATGGATACCTTAACATTTTATTTATTAATAATTCACATGTAAATTTTGGATTTCAATTATTCTTAGGCTTAATTTACAATGGTTTCTAGGAATCAGTCTAAAGTCTAGTCAAAGGCCAATGGTGGATAGTTTTAGGTGTCTATAGTTTCCCCTATTTGGAAAGTCATTTTAAGCTATAGGCATAGTAATTTATTCTCAAATATTTAAAATGTCACGGATGCCTATGAATTCAATGACAATGGATGAGTTTTAGGCACCCCTTTGAGGAAGTAGTTGGAAAAGGGATCAACAATTGATCACTCAAAAGGAGGAAATGATTGGAACAAAAAAATGAAATATAGTGGAAAAGACTTATTTTTCCATAGGAAGTTATAATGAGTAGTATTTTGAGTTTCCCTAGTTGGATAGATAAATAAGATGATTTTCCCATAAGATATTATAATCATTGGCATAGGTGGGACAAAAAATGTAATGGTTTACCCAAAGGTAGTTATAATAATTTAAAAAAGCTTAATATGACAAGAGAATGATTTGACCAAAGGAATTTATAATCATTATCATAATGAACATATACCCTAGTTGGGTACAAGAAAGATAATGATTTACCCAAAGGTGATTATAATCACTTACGTTAAAATATATGGAAACACAATGATTTACCCAAAGGTGGATATAATCTTTTGTAATGCAAGTGGGACAGTATACAATGATTTTCCTAGAAGAAGTTATAAGCATTATACCATGATAGTGCCAAATATGATATGTAATATGATGGAAAATTGGTATATGGGATAAATATTAATTTGGGCCACCTACAATTAGGGATATGCTCATCCAAACTAGAAAGGAAGAAAATTATTTCATTATTTAATTATTCTATGTAGGATATGATTTGGATTAGATAAGGATTATTGGTAGTGTCAAGGAGATATCATGGCCATATTATTTTGTAGACTCTTGGAGATTATTTTTTTATATCATGTGATAGTATCCATGATGATATAAATCCATGAGGATTTTGTTGAAATATCCATAAGGATTGACACATAGTCTAATAATCAAGTGAAAACAATGCATAAATGATAAAAACCATGATGCCAATGTTGACATATGAATATGGATATACTCAATAATAATTCACAAGGAATCACTCAATGAGTGTATATAGACTGAGTCAAGGAAAAATGACAAAATAAAATAAATAAGTAAAAAAACAAACAACACATAAAGAAAAACAAGAACACAACAAAACAAAGAGAAATTAAATTTATGAAAAACAATCAATGGTTAATCATAATGTTAGTCCAAATAATAAGACATAAATAAGATGACAAACATTGCCTATAGAATATAGGAGACAACAAATTATACAAATAACATGGGGGAAAAGAATAAAATTAAGGGGGTGGAAAAGTTGTCTCCAAATGCACTAGGCAAGTGGACAGTACCTACATAGTTCCATGGATGTGATATCCAATGAAAACATCAAGCCAAATGTGGTTCTCCCAAGAAATGGGATAGAATAAAACATGATGTTGTAATATAATAATATTGGAATGGGATATAAAAATGGTGAGAGCATGGGATATAAAGGCTATTAAGGATGGGGAAACTAAATGACAAGTGGTTACTTTTGAAGTAGTCAAGGATCCTTGAATCCTTAAGGTAAAGAAGTGGTCAATGTTTAGGATTTTCTAGATTGGATTTTAAAATGTTTTTGTAATTTTTTATGTATCTCAACTCAATTGAGGATGATGAGATATGAAATGGTCCAATATCACAAAATGATGAGACCATGGCTTAGGTTACTAATAAAACATAGAGTGCTTAAACTTAAAATGTTCAAAAAATAATGAGAGCATGGCCTAGGAGTTTCTAAGATGACCTCAACATGAATAAATAAATACCTTCAAAGTCTTAATATGGGTCCTCAAGTTACTGTAGTCCTACCTTAAAACAAACAAATCTGACTATGTAGTTACCAAATCAAACAAAATAGGCAAAGGAGGTAAAGGGCACAATACAACATAGGCATGGCAAGGTGGTACTTCAAGGAATGATAAATAAGTATTTCCACTAGTTTTCCCATAGGTAATTTTAATTAGGAAATAAAAATATAGGTCAATGATATTAATTTTCCCATAGGAGGTTATAATTATTAGCATGGTGGTGAAACACTAATATTCCTAAAGGTGGTTAGAATCATGCCCACACGGTATAAAATGAAAAAAGAAATGAAGGATGTAACTACCCAACTACTATCATACTACTCAAAAATATGGAATCTATTTAGAATATGGAATCAACTGATAAAAATGGATTATAATCATCTTGTTTATAGTGTTCGTGAAACCAATGGAATGGAACTAATGTTAATGGGTTAGGTAGGGAGGGTGAAAATAACTCAATTGATAGAAAATGTATGGTAGAATGGTATAGTGATTGAATGGTATGGTAAAAAGAATAATGTTGATATTATGGTATAATTAAAACATGCCTCATAGACAATATCACAAGTCTCTCATGAAAAATAATGATTGAGGTGTATAATGTTCACCAGCTCATCAAATTCATCCCCATCTAGTGTAGAAAGCTCGCATGCTTAAGTACCATAGGTTTAAATAATGACTAAAGTGCTTATCTAGTTAGGTTTGAACTTTCATTTATTTTTATTTTTAGACATGGTATTATATTAATTTTATTTAAGTATGAGATCACCAAGATCAAATTCTATGTGTTTAACATGTCGATTGTAGTGTCCACATAATTAGTTCTGGTATGCTTGTAGATTATTGATTGTAGCCAGACATTTATCATCAAGTAACTCAAAATCTTGAAGGTGAGATAATAAATAGTATTCATCATATAAGACATGATTTAAAGATATTCATAAAGAAGGTAACTCAACCTCAATGGGAAGAATGTATTTAGTACCATAAACAAGTAAATATAGAGTGGCTCTTATTAGAGTAAAGTGATTGGTATGGTATGCTCATTGGGTGTATAATATTTGGAGGTTCGAATCATAAATATAATTTAAAATTTTTTAATGATTTTGGAAATGGTTTTGTTATATACTTTGGCTTGGCAAGGGTAATATGAGGTTGAAAACTATTGAGTAATTTTGTACTTGGCACATAGGGATTTAACATCCTTACTCTTGAAGAATCCACCATTATCAGATATAATGTCTTAAGGGATTCCATAGTATAAAATGAGATGGTTAGAAATGAATTTAGAAATTTTCATTCTAATCATGTAAGTGAAGGATATAGATTCAATCCACTTAGTGAAGCAATCAATGGTGGTAAGTATATGTTCATGGTCATTAAATGAGATGGGGTTTATCT
Organism: Torreya grandis; assembly: GCA_037957365.1. Classification (NCBI taxonomy): domain Eukaryota; kingdom Viridiplantae; phylum Streptophyta; class Pinopsida; order Cupressales; family Taxaceae; genus Torreya; species Torreya grandis. Next base: position 1,158,327 of record JARHVA010002337.1, read on the forward strand.
TCCCGATGAGATCAAGGCCCCATGTATCAAATGGCCAAGGTGTAAGCACTGGATTTAGAGTCTTGGTCAAGGCATGAATTATATTGGCATGCCTTTGACATTTATCACACTTTTTAACATACATAGATACATGTGCATCTATTATTAGCTAATAGTACCTCATTTATAGGAGATTTTTGGATAGGATAGTCCTAATTATGTGGGATCCACATAATCCTTCATGATATTTTCATAATGCTAATATAAATTCTAAATAATTTAAAGAATCAAGTAGAGTTCCATGAAAGCTACAGTGGTATAGGATTGGTTCGAGTAAGGTATAACATGTAACATGGTTGATAAAGGCTTTGGATTGTTTGTGGGATATGTTTGATGGAATTATTTGGTCATTAAGATAGGTATAAAGGTTGGAATACCAAATAGATATGGGACCAAAAATATCACAAATAATTGTGATACTTAAAATTTCATGAGCTAGTGCTATTAGATTTTTAACAAAAAATTGATATTCCTTGGCCATGTTTGTATGTCAAATCAAAGATCCAATGGTGGCCATGGAATTTGTTCCATTACTATCCCTTGATAGATGTTCAAATTATACATTTATAACTTATTGTTTAAAATTGTTGACCATGGCATTATATGGTTCCAACTTGTCATCCTTGGTCTAAAAATGGTTTGTAACCTGATTGATGATTAACTGAGAATCAACATAAACATTTAGATGTTGTATATCCCAATATACTACCTATCTAAGCCTTGTAATGTGTGATTAATATTTGACCATGTTGATTGTATAAGGAAAGATTATCTAAAATGATTTAGGGATTAGATCCCCCTATGGTGTAATAAATAAAAGGCCTACTCTTGATCCATGTGATGTGAATGATCCATAAAATGAATGATGCTCATAATTGACTGATTTGGGAATTAAAATTTTAATGACTTTGTATAATATATATCTAAGGGAATGATATAGTAATGTATATGGGTTGATGGAGATGACAATATATGGCACACATCCCCCTTAGTTAGCTATATAGGTCCAATATATTAGTATAATATATTAACTTGTGGAATTAGTGTATTGGGCAATGGTCAACTTACATTGGGATTAAGAGATTACCCATCCATTATTAGTTAGATAGAGGTCTATATAAAGGAGATGATTATCATTGTAGGGAATAAAGTAAGCATTGAGTCTTTTATTGTAAGAGGATATTGGAGGTTGTCCCATTGAAGAGACATTTTGGAGTTATTCCTTCCTAAAGGAGTATTGTATGGTGTTACCCTACCTTAAGGGTATTCTATTTATACATATATTGAATATTTGGACATCTTGGTCCACCCATATCTACTATTTTTTTTTGATATACATTATATTCAACATATTTTATAATTATTATAAATGTGGATCATACCACTATATCTATAAGGAGTGCTTCAACAAGATGATCTATGAGAACCTACCCCTTGATGGCTTTTTGGTTAACATATTCTATCTTAAATTTGATTAATAACATGATCCATTTAGCCATGTGGCCTTGTAAATATGTTTTAGATAGTATATATTTGATTGGATTTACTTTTGAAATAGCCATGGTCATATTGTTCAACATGTAATATCATAGTTTCTGAGCTACAAATATTAGAAATAAACATGATTTTTTAATGGGCATATACTTATTATCATATGTAACCAATGTACATCTTAGATAGTACATGGCATGCTCCTTTACATTATCATCATATTGAACTAGAAGTACCTCTAGGGATTTATCTATAGCTAATAGGTATAATAAGAATGACTTTACTAGCATTGGTGAAAATAAAATAGGTAGATTTACTTGATCATCCTTTAGTTGTTAAAAAGCTTTATGGTATTGGTCATCCCAATGAAGTTTAATACCATTATTCAAGAGTTTGTAAAAGGATGACACTTGTCATCCAATTAAGATATGAAGCATCTAATAGACTATATTTTGCCTTGAAAACTACATAGGTACTTTAGATTGGTTAGTGGTGGCATCTGATTTATGGCTTATACTTTGGATGAATCAACTTCAATGCCTTGATGAGACACAATGAATACAAGAAATTTTCCTGAAGTAACTCTAAAAACACACTTCTTAATATTGATCCTAACTTGGTATTCATGTTGTATTTTAGATATATTTAATAGTATTGCTAGATGATTGGCCCTGGTATTTGATTTTCTTAGGATGTCATCGATGTAATATTCAATAATGTCATTGCATCATTTAGTGAAATATGATGGTCATGGATTTTTGGTATATGGCCCCAACATTTGTGAGACCATATGGCATAATTTGATAATATAATGTTCGCCTTAGTGTGGTGAATTCTATTTCATGTTTGTCTTTTGGCATAATCTAGATCTAGTTGTACCTAAAAATCCATCCATTAGTGAAAGAATTTCATAACCCATTATGGAGTCAAATATCATGTCAATGTTTAGTAGAGGAAATTCACCCTTTGGATAGTCCTTTTTTAGGTCTCTAAAATCAATAAATATTATGATTCCTTTTTTATTTTTACTAACTCATAAAACATTGGAGATCCACTTAGATTAGCTAATCAATTGAATACATCCTACCTACAAGAATTTTTCCAATTCTTTCTTCACTAATACAACAATGCAAGGATGCATTTTTTCACAATTTTTATTTTACAAGTTTGGAATTTAGATGTAAAATAGGGTGATGGAAAACCAAGGTGGGGTCCAAACCTAACATGTCAGAGTAGGCCCATGCAAATATATCAACAAACTCCCTGAACAAAGAGGTAAATATTTAACTTTCCTCTTCAATGAGGGACACACATAATTTCATCCATTTTGGGTCATCTGGAGTCCTAATGTTAAGTTATATAGTATCCTCCACAAGAATATTTGAACCATATTCTAGAATGGTTGGAAAAGATTTCAATTAGCATGTGATAATAGAGTCCTCTTTCAGGACTTGCTCTTTAGGTTCTCATAGGCATGATGAATCAGAATCCCCTAATGGTAAGAATGGCCATGTGATAAACATGGTTGAAAAATATTGGATGATTCAATCAAAAGCCTCTTTTTCTTAAAAATTTAACTTAGATCCATAAGCAAGCTCATCATTGGTGGTCTCCTTAACTATGTTTGAGGAAGGTTGAACACCCCCATCTAATGGAACCTAAAACAAATTTTCACCACTAGTCTAGCCTTTCTCTTTACTTTTACCCTAGTCTAAAATCACCTCAAATAGGCTTCAGGATCCAACTTAATTGATAAACCTTTTTTTTTGGTTCCCCAATAGAACATTGTCCCTTATGCCTAAAAAAATAGAGAAGGCCTCATTATTCTAAAACTCATCAACTAGCACTATTTATTCATGTTGGTCCTAGTGTATAAGTTAAGGATAGTATAAAGGAAGTATATTATGGTGAATAAATGGTCTAAGTGTACAAATGTCATTGGTATAAAATAAATTGGTATTGATTAGGTCATCAAAGGGATATGATCAAACTCTACTTCAATATCAACATCATCATCACTAATCATTGGCATTGGAACATAGATAAGGTACATGGGTCACCCCTAGGAATTTAAAATCTAAGACCATATGTTCCTTTATATTGAGTGGTATAAATTGGCTCGGTTAAACCATGTTAATTTAACCCAAGGAATCATCCTTGATAGGCATGTTTCTCCATGATTTTTTTTTTAATGGGATACTTAGCATTTAGGTAATATTCATCTAGTTTATCATTATATATATAGGATTCATCATCTATAAAAGGGTGCTCTTCTTGGCCAATGGTCAATATAAAAATGATAGGTGCTAGATTATGTATCTTGCCTTTTCCATTTCTTTACCATTCCATACAAGGTAGTTTGGATTTAGGTCTTCCATAGGACTAAGGATTTTGTAGAATCTTAAAAATATGCAATGTATCATGGGTCAAATACTATACTAGGCCATTAACTGAGATGGTATAATGATTATAAATTTTAGGAGGAGGCATGTGGGAAAGTGAATCAAGGGTATATGGGTCAATTAAATTGGCCTCTAGTGAATCATTAAGTGTTTCTTTCTCCATGTCCTATTTATTAATTGGATTAAATCTAAAATAATAGTTATAGCTTTAGTACTCAACCTCCAAATTCTTGTAATGTTTGTATGGCTACAAATATCTATAGATATTAATCTCCATACCTAAATGGGAGAACTTGATACACTGATTCAATGTGTAAGGGATGGAATGAATTTCATGTATCCAAGGTCTTCCAAAAAGTATATTATATGACAAACCAAGGTCTAACACATGGTGTAATTTATTATGGATCAAAGGCTCAAGGATAATTGGCAAGCTAATGGTGCCCTAAGATTCTTGATCTTCATTGTCATAGGCTTTGATGGTGATTAGTTATGGCTCAAGATCGACTGTGGTATACTCAAGAATATTGATGAGCTTTAGAGACATAATATTTAGACGTGATTCATTATCTATGAGGACACATTTCAATTTGTGCCATGTTATTATAATTTATATGTACAATGTATTCTTATGTAGAGGGCTAAAAGATAACATATAACTTTGGTCAAAGGTTAATTGTTACCCTAGGGATATATGTCAAAACAAAGCTTGTAATTTATTTGGAGATATGTCATTAAGAACATGGATTTGGATAAGGAACTCTAACAAGATATCCTTAAGGATGGTAGATATATGAAATAAATAAAAAATGGATATTTGTGTGGGAAAATTCTATAATTATTCTAGAATATCAAATGTCTTTTCATTTACAGTAGTAAATGTCATGTTCCTAACTAGAAAAGTTGGTGGGATGGGTGAAGTGGAAGATGGATGTAGGCTTGGGATGGTAATATTTGATCAATGAATTATGATTACATAATTGGAATTAGATATAAAACCATTGTTTCCAAAAAATTATGGTGATGGGGGACTAGATAAGATAAGTCTTGATTGCTAGTGTACTTGTGTGTGGTCATAGAGCAAGGAAAAGTTATCAGTATGTGATCCAAAAATAGTAATCCCTATTTGTTAGTATGCATCTATACCTTCCTAGGCTAAGGAAGGATCACTTCCATAGGTTGGTTGGTTGGAACTGATTAGCAATGGTCTTGTTTAATTGGTATTTGGTCTCAAATTGATGAAGATAGTAGAAATGTGACCTCCCACAATATGACTTATAACTTTGTTGTAGTCATGTGTAAATACGTGATAGGTCTATTAATTATCGGCATCATTATGGCCTTGGTTCCATCCATTTTGATAATTTTATTGGTTATATTATTTATGTCTTAGTTGATGATACTATTGTTGTTGTGTTGGCCACTATGTTGTTGTTGGTTATTATGTTATGGAAAGGGATTTTGATAAATTCATAGGTTATGATTGGATGTGGAAGCTATATTATCCAATTTATCTCTTATTTTTATAACATATTCTCATTTAAATGTTTAATTTTCAAGAAACATCACAAATTATGTCTATTAACCTGATGATACTCAATGAATTCATTTTGTCAGTACCAATCTAGATAAGGAATGCCCTTAGGTTAGTGCTTTAAAATAGTCTAGCTAATTATATTAGTGGTAGAGAGCATGTGAAGCATATATTTAATGGGTTATAAAAGGTCACTAAAAACATGACAAGTAGGCATATTTCTCCTTAGAATAGAGGTCTACAAAATCAAAGGTTGATACATTTATTATGCTAGTCTAAGCTTATATGATTATTGTATTTGCTGAAGAAGTTGTTGGTTAGGAGTAATTTTCATATGTAATGTAAGATTAGAATATAGTTCTTGTACCATTTTGACATATCATAACTCAATTTCTTCATTCCCCACAACATTCTTATTATGATTAAACTACTTGGGTTTATGATAATTTTTGGCGTGTGATGGTTGTGATGTTTACACTTGGACTTGGTTTTGATATTGGTTTTGTCCATTCCCTTGGTTTATAGTTTGGTTAGAATTTTATGAGGTAATATTGATGATCCATTTATTAATAATTCATCTTTAAATAAATAAAACTTTATCATTAATCTCCTTGAAAGTGTGTGCAAACTATAGTTTTAGGTTGTAAGATATGTCACTATGAAAATTCTTAGTAAACACAGTGGCTAATTACTTGTTTCGTAAAATATGGGTGAATCTATTAGAAAGTGTGCTTCATCACTATATATAACTTGAAAATATTTCACCACCTTTTTTTGGGCTTGTATCAAATTAACTAATGAAATCTCATGCTCAATACTGTAGGAGAAGTATTTCTTAAGCTTGTCTAAAATGTCATCAAAATTAAATACTGAGTTCTTATGAAATTAAAAAACAAAAATCAAAATATTGTCCTGATATACTCCTTTTAAATAATATTAGTAGGTATATATCACTATAGGCCACTAGTTAGAAAGAAATAAATAATTTGGTTTAGTGGGCCTTGGGGTCTCCCTTCTGCTTGTATTTGTCAAAATTTAGTGGTTCTCACCTTGGAATAAATGGTATTTATAAATTATCCATGTTGAAAGGGTAATAACACATGTCATTCAACTTAAAATTCTTGGTTTGTTTCCCAACTTGGATGGTGTAAATTGCATCGTTCATTTGTTGTAGTTCTTTTGCTAGGAAACTAGAGGGAACATTAGTTTGATGTGGAGACTGGGTAGTCAAAAGTGGATTAATTTGAATTTGGTATAGTGGATTATTTGTTTTATTTGTAATTTTATTTTAGCTAGGTAATTGAATAAGAATATTCATTTGTATATTAGGATGTGATTGTTGGAATTGCATATATTATGGTACGATATTCTAGTTAGGATTGGGTATGTAGGCCTAGTTTGGGGGAAATTATGGTTGAGATGGAAGGATGTGGTTAGGGGTGAATTAATATTCCTATTGAGGTTTATTAAGTATTATTTCCAACTATTCAAAACTTATTAATTATGAGGAACTTGTGAACCAAGGCCCTATCATTAAGTTTGTGGCACATTTGGAATAAAAGGCAATTATCACCTAATTGGTACTTGTGGAACATTATAACCTCTTGGTTATGTGAATCATTGTTAGTAAGTAGATTCATGTTGAATATTTGACACTTCTCACTAAAAATTAATTTTACATTGTTGATTAGACATCATTTAATTTTTTAATGGTATGTTGGTTTGTGATTAAAGAGGTATGTTCATCACTACTTAGCAAGGTGGAACATTGGTTTCCCCATATTGAGGTGGCATAATATTTTACCTATACTAAATTTTTATGTGGATTATGAATATGGTTCTAGATTATTAGTCATTACCTATTTTGGTGGAGTCACATTCATCACATTTTGTTGAGGCACACCATTAGTTTTTGTTTGACTACTTAATCCTTACAGTAGCATGCTAGAAGAATTAGTTGGTTTAGGATTAGAGGTAGTTTTTTTTAGTTGGGAGGTATAATTTCATGACCTCTATGTTTTAAAACCACTCATAGTGTTAAATAAATGAACATGTTGTTGGAAACTAGTTGTTTGTGCATTTACACCACTTTAGTCTAGATTGGATGACACTTGCATATTGTCCACTATGTTAGGCTCACTATTTTACATAGAAGTAGAAGACACTTATTTAATATTTTGGGTATTGAACATGTCTCCAAATTATTTACTTTACATGAATGTGTATAGACCTTTATTTTATTGGCATGTCAATTTTATTAAGACTCCTATTGAAATATTTAGATCAATAAGAGGAGCATTTGACAAGGTCCTATTGTTGAAGTTACAAAATAAGTTCAAATAGGTATGGTATGATATCTACATCTATATGAAATCATCCTCCATGAGGCCCTTTCCTATGAAAATCATATGAGGTTATTTATATGGCATTTCCAATATATCTTTAGGATCGATAGAAGATTCATATTCAATGTTACAATTATAAGGCACTCTTACTAAACATAGAAAATTATCATGGGAAAGGTCTATTAGAAATTTATCCCCTAACTTTATATATTTGATTAAGACTTTTTACTTTTTTGAAATAAAGTGATGATCAAAAAAATAAGGTTCATAATCTGATGGAATCGTAAAATAGTATAATTGTGATTAGACTTGTTCTACAACCAAAGGTACATTAGCTAGGTATTATGTCATTTGATCTTGGTCCTACTATGAGTATGGAGGTTTATTGACCAAATATTGGGCCAAATGATCTTGGATCTATTATTCCAATTGAGTTTTGTAATGTGGATAAGGTTCCATCTCAAAATGGGCATCATCTCCATCAGGGTCTTAAACATAGTCTTCTTATGCAGCCATATTACTATACCTTGGATTGTACATGACACCACGACAAGTATAGTGAGACATGTTTGAATAAATGGTGAATGTTTCATGAAAAATTGGGTTTTAATTCTATAAACTATAAAAAATAATACCTAAAAAGACAAATAGTTCAAACTCGATCTAACTTGGTCAAAGGTATGGAGTTGTATCTCCAAAAAGGGCTTATGCTAAAACTTGGTATAAAACAACCTAACATCAAATGTCTAACATTAACTATCTCATATAAAAAGGTTAGGTGGATGAAATAAAATCATAATGCTAAATTCTAGGTTCAAAGTGTTCCAAATAATCTTAATCTAGGAAAATAAAGGTTTTTAGGTCTTTTGGCAAAATGTGACATCAAAATCTAGGCTCAAACAAAGGCATGTGCTAGGACTTTTGGCAAAACAAGCACATAATCTAGACTTTAAATAAAAGGATGATTTAATATAAAAAATCTAAAACACTTTGGCATAAACTTTGCATTAGAATTTATACATGAACTTTTTCCTTTTTAAATAAGGCATGCAACAAAAGGCACTTGGAGATCAATTATTTTATCTAAAATTAAGGCACAAATAATAGTTTTCAAAGTGGGTAGCTACACAACCCAAAAAAGAAAGATTGGTGTCTAGCCCAAAATTAGATAAGGCATAAACAAAAATCAATTAATGTTTGGATTTTAACTTGTCAAGGTTAATTAAAAACTACACTTAGAAAAACTAGGCTTCTTCGATAAATAATTTAGACAAAGGTGAATGGCATAATGATACAAGACATGACCCAAAAGGCACATTTGAATTGGTTTCAAAATGGAGACTTGGAAACCAAAAAAAATGAGTCTATGAAATGATTTGAGTAGTGTAATGACATTATCACACTCTAAAGGTATTATAAATAGTTTATTTCAAACTCCAAGGCATAAAAACTTGAAATGATTTGGTCAGTGTAATGTTACCCATTTCAATCAAGTGACACACACACAATGGTTTGTCAAAAAAGACTAAGGTAAAAGTATGTTTTCCAACACACAAAACAATGCATCCTTAAATAATATATTGATGTGGATACAAAACTCATCTTAACATGGTGTAAAAAATAAATGGTTTTTAAGACTTAAAGACCAAAAAATAAAGGATAAAATGACATAAACATTTTAATGTAATGTACTAGATCTTATAACTGACAAGGTTACATAGGAAATGTCAAATTATATCTATATATGTTCTCTTGGGAGGATTTTAAGTGTTAATACAAAAATATAATCACATGAAGTAGGAGGGCTTTTACACTACCTTCTCCTAGATATGTATGGTGACATGGAACTTTAGGCTACTCACCCAACATCAATAATATCTAAGTTGCATAAAATAAATGATCAAGTGAAAAGAATTTAGAGGTTGTGTTTAAATGGATTTTGGGATATCCTTAATAATCTTCTTTTCATGCCTTGGATAAGGTATAATTTGAAAGGAAAAAGTGCTTTTGGTCACCCAAGTTCCTTAAAGGGAATAGGGGGAGAGCATACATGCATCAATCATTTTTAAAAAATAAATAACTCTAAATAAATAAGACATAAAATGAACATTCACAAAATCATGTAACTAAGTTATTAATGTTCATTTTAATACACAAAAATGAGATGTTTATGAAATTTGGTCACTTAGCCTTAGTTGAAAACTTGTAAAAACTTTCACAAATAATCTAAGCATAAAAACAACTAAATTTAAACCAATTGGGTTAAGAGGTTAGTTTGTTTAATGGGATTATTTATTTTCATGATAGCCAAAATTGGTTATTTTACACACCCTTTTCACATTTTTCTCACGTGGCTCATTTCTTTGTATATTTAATAGGCCTTCTTGTATTATTTGGATATGGAATGAATATTTTGAATAAAATATATTTATTTATCACCCTCTATGTATTATCTAATATGGTAATCAGAACCCATGGTTAGTAGAGTCTAAGTGGAGGTTTATGGAAGCTAGAAAGGTTGGTATCTTGTCAGGGAAGAGCTTTATTCACCTAATTGAGAGATAATTTTTTTAAGCTCAACCTAAAGACCAAAAAAATACTTAGGAGGATCAAAATACTAAATAATATAAAAATAAAGTCAAAGGAATAATTTTAAGGTGGTTTATATCCTTTGTTTATTTTTTATAGATAGGTCATATGGCTTGGGCACCATACAATTCAAGGAAAGGTGGAAAAAATTAAATCTTGATCATTTCTAGTGAAATAAGAGTCTAAATTGTGAGTTAATAAATAACATGAATAGTGGTGTAGATGGTTTGTGATTTGGCTAAGAAATGGGCTTAGAATCTATGTTTGATGTTTCAGAGGTAGGCCAATTTTTTGACTGGTTGAATATTTTCATGAAATTTATAATCTAAAATTTTATTATTTTAATTATTTTTAAATTTTTTAAATGAAATAAATCAAAACATTAGACAATAGGGGTTGTTTGGGACTTAACACTAATTAATAATCATGGAAGCATCTAGGAAGTCAAAATTTTCACCATTTTTTGTGTTTTTAATTTGAATGTAGATGGAGAAAGAATTTTTTAAATCAAAGTTGTAGGTTTCCCCATTTAATTGTTTCAATGGTATAAAATTTGAGATCTTGAAAATGGTATTGAGTTTGTTGATGAAAACTAGAAGAGTTTTTTAGTGTTAATATAAAATTAGTGTGTAGAAGGAATTTTTATAAAAATCATTATTGTTTTTTATTGAATTGTTTTCTTGAAAAACTAGGTCAAATGGCTAGTATTCAATGCATGTTACTACCAGATTCTCAAAAATTGACTAGAAAAAACTTTAGTGTGTGGAGTCATAATATTTTCATGATATTTGAATATCTAAACCTTGATAAAATATTTATTAGTAAAGATCAAAGGCCTACCATTAGTAATTATGACTATGATAAATGTTATCATGAGGCTCTTATGTTGTTAAAAGAAGTCAATAGCAGATAATCTAATATTAGAGGTAAAAAATGCAACTATTGCATCAGTTATGTAGACTAGTCTTACTTATTAATAATAGGCTTCTAAAGTTGTTAGGGTATTACATTTGAATAATTTGTTATCTTTTACTAAGTTGCAGTAAGGTGGATCCATTTATGAATTTTTATTGTAGATCAAGGACATTAATGATCAGTTGAAGGCTATGTAGAAGCCTATTGATGATTAATATTTGGTTGGTCTAATTATGTAGAATCTTCCACCTTCAGTTAAGTCATTTTTAGAGTCCTTGTACATGATTACTAAGATACAAACTTTGGACTTTCAAAAGTTATCCACATTGCTATTGTAGAAGGAGAGATGGAAGGAGTAGATAGTGTTGTCTACATCTACTTCTATAGAGAGTGCATTTTTCATCAAGGGAAAGGGTAAGCAATTTGGTAAAACTATTAGTTCTCTGATATAAACTTCACAAGTGGTTATAATAAGAGATCTAAGCGGAAATGTTTATACTATAAGAAACTTGGTCACCTTAAAAAAGATTGTAGGAAAAGATAATAGGATATTGCTAAACGTAGAAAGAAAGCTCATCATTTGAATGTATCTAAAATTTAAGGCAAGGAATCATCTCATAATTTTGCTTTCATGGATTCTAGTGGTAATTCTATGGTGGATCGAATTTATTACTTTGATTTAGGGGCATCTTGCCATTATACATGTCATAAGGACTATTATGTGGATTTTGTTTAAAATGATAGTAATAAGGAATCTATATCTTTAGGAGATGGTAGGACTCATTTTGGGAAAAGATATGGTGATGTTCAAATCAATTTTAATGGTGTAGTTTGATATGCATTTAAGAATTTTAGGTATATTCTTGACATGAATAAAAATTTACTTTCAATTAGTGAGATCACTTAAAAATCTAATTTTGTTGTAAAGTTTCAAGGACAACAATGTTTAGTCACTAACAAACATAACAAGATTATTTCTATTGAGATTGGTGATAAATGCTTATATAAGTTTGAATATATATAGATGGAAAAGGAAAGTACACTTGTAGCAATTGATAACACAAGTTCAATATGGCATGAAAGGTATGGGAATTTGAATTTCCAATATTTGACTCTATTGAGAAATACTAAGATGGTTAAGAGTATTCATTCTATTAGGGATAGTTATCATGTATGTGTTAGATGTCACTTGGGGAAGCAATTTAGACATTCATTTAATGTTAGCAAAGCTTCAAGAGCTAAGCAAGTATTGGATCCTATATATATGGATTTGAATGGTACAATGTACACACCTATCCCTTATATAGCATATTATTTTATATTACTAGTCAATTATTTCTCTATGAAAAATTAGGTATACTTTCTAGTGAAGAAATCTAATTACTTTTATAACTTCCTTACTTGGAAAACTATGGTTTAAAAATAGGTGAGAAGGTTAGGGAAATATATTATAATGGATAATGGGGTTGAGTTCATCTCAAAATAGTTCAAGTATTTTTATATCAATAAAGGCATACATAGACAATATACTACCCCTTACACTCTACAACAAAATAGAGTTATGAAAAATCAAAATATGATGATGATGGGCATGGTTCAATGTATGGTCAAAAGTAGAAATGTCCCATATAAATATTGGGTATAAGTAGTGAATATGGTGGTGTACATCCTCAATAGAAGTCATAAAAAATCATTGGAGAATATGACTCTAGAGGAGGCTTGGTCAGGTCAAACTCCATATGTAAGTGCTTTTTGAATTTTTGGTTGTGTAGTTTTTGTAGTTATTCCTAGTCAAAAGATAAGTAAATTGGATTCAAAAATAAAATAATACATGTTTGTTGGGTAAAATGAGTATTAAAAGGCCTAAAAATTACTTCATGTTTCTACTAACAAAGTTGTGGTAAATAGATATGTCTTATTAAATGAATAGATGTCATAATTCAAAATAACTAGTAAAGTTTCTGATATTGAATCATTGTTTTCTTCTAATGATTTTATTATTAGTTGTGGTGTGAAAGTTGATGAGTACTCTAGTTCATTAGTGGAATCACATTATATGGAGGAAATTTATGTAGGTCATTTTTATGTTCCAATATATCAACCAAAGAAGCCAAAGTGGTATTCTACCATAATGAAATCACTAAAGGAGGGTAAATTGCTATAGGGTGTGGAAGGAAGAAAATTGAGCTTAGGAAAGAAGTTTGGTAATAGAGGTGAGCATGAAAAATTTGCTCTAATAACTATTGTTTCACATGTATTTGAGCCTAATTATCTTTTAGAATCCAAAGGGAAGCATGGGTGGGAATCATCCATGAAATTGGAATATGATTCCTTGATGAAAAATAAGACTGAGGATCCCATGAAGCTACCACCAGGAAAGAAATACATTAGTTTTAAATGTATTTACATGGCAAAATGCAAATAAAATGGTCCCTTAGATAAACACAAAGCTATACTTGTTGCAAAAGGTTATGCACAAGAGAACAAGGTTGATTATGAGGAGACTTTTTCTCCTACTGAAAATATGGTAAATTTTCATTTGATTATTACTATTTCTTCTCGATTTGGATGACAGGTGCACCAAATGGATTTCAAAAGTGATTTATTGAATGGAGATCAAGAGGAAGAAGTCTACATGGTTCATCCATATGGTTTTTAGGTTATTATTAAGGAACCTCTTGTTTGTAGGTTGATCATGTCCTTATATGGGCTTAAGCAAGATCCTGGATTTTGGTATATGAATATAGATACATACCTTAGGGAGTCAAGTTTCAATAGGTATAACTCTGAAACAACTCTCTATTTAAAGGTTTTTGGTGATGATATCTTGATTATCATTGTATATGTTGATGATATATCCTTAATTAGGAGTAGTGTTAGTCTCATTCATTAGATGAAGGCTAACATTTGTTTTAATTTAAACATGATAGACTTAAGACTACTAAAATATTATTTAGGTGTTGATTTTTGTCAAAGGTGATGATGTTGTATTCACGTCACATAATAAGTATGCCAAATCATTGTAGGAAAGGTTTATAATGATGGATTGTAATCCAACTCACACACATATGGATGTTAGAGCTAAAATTTCAACTGACACTACTTCACCTCTGATTAATGAAATAATGTATTGGTAGCTAGTAGGTAGTCTCATTTACCTCACTACCACTAGACTAGATATTTGTTTTATAGTGATTTTTCTATCTCAATCCATGTCCAAACCACAAAAAGTACATTGGTTAGCTGTAAATGGATATTAAGATATGTAAAAGGTAATATTGAATTTGGCATACTATATGACAATTTTGTATATTTTGATCTTTTATATATTCTAACTCTTATTGGGCAAGATCATTAGATTCAATAAAATATACAAGAAGATATGTATTTACTCTTGGTTCAGGAGTTTTCTCATGATAGAGCAAACTACAAAATATAGTGGAATTATATTCAACAAAAGTAGAGTATAAAATTATGGTCAATATAGGTTGTGAAACTGTGTAGATAAATAAAATAATGGAGGATCATTATTTTGAGTCATCAAAGCCTATTCTATTTTTTTGTGATAATTTGAGTGTTCTGAAGATGGTGAAGAATATAGTATTCCATGACAAGACCAAACACATTGAGGTTCACCATAATTACATATGATATTTGGTTACAAAAAAAGACATCTATCTCTTCTACTGCTCTATTATAGAGCATCTATCTAATATAATGACCAAACCACTTGACACAAACAAGTTCATAAAATTTAGAGATAAAATTGGTCTTGTTTCTAGTTTTGTCTTTAAGGGAGGGTGTTAGAATAATTATGTATTTACCTTGGGTTATTAACTAATGTAACAAGTCTATGGTTAGTTTCCTTAACCACTTGGATTAAGATTTTATTTTGTTTAATAGGATATCTATTTTCATGCTAGCTAACATTGGTTGTTTAAACCACCTTTTTCACATGTTTCTTGAGTGGCTCATTTCTTTTCCTATTTAATAGGCCTTCTTGTATTGTTTGGATATGGAATGAATGTTGTCAATATACTCTAGTTATTTCTCACTCTATATTTTTTATCTAATACAATGGAGTCTAGATGACCTAAAATAAATCTCTAAAATATGATCAATTAGTCTTAGGTATACACACAATGCAAAACTACAACTGTAAGTACAAAAATGTAACTATACCTACAAAACCACAACTATACCTAAAAAACTACAATTATAAGTAAAAAATCACAATTATACCTACAAAATTTCAATTGTAAGTGAAAAATTTCAATTATACCTACAAAACCATAATTATACCTATAAAACTACCAATGTAAGTGTAAAACTTAAATTGTACCTACAAAACTACAATTGTAAGTTCAAAAATGCATTTGTGTGATTTGTGATATTGCTTTTTAAAGAGAATAATCATGATTACACAGGAAAACCTCATGATTGGTAGAAAAACATCCCTTATCTTGATTTTTTTGCCTATTTTGGTCAACAAGATTAAATTTTTAGATGAAAATCATTAGGGGAGTGTTATAAAAATCCTTAGGATTAACTTCATGGGGTGCATGTCCCATTTGGCATGTCATTTATGATCATAATAATACAATAAGGGATGTTAGTAATATGTTATTTTAAGAAACAAAAAATCAAATAATCATACTAACACTAACACTTACAAGCCTAGATATTAAGGGCAAACTTAGTAACAAGACCAAATGAAAAGCAAAACTAAAATGCAAAAGACACACAATCCTTTACCTTCCTTTAGATTTCCAAATGAATTATTGAATGGCTTGCTTGGTTTATGCTCATGAAATATTTGGTAATGGAGGTTTGTGGGCTCCTTCTTTCCTTGGAACCATTGGCTTTGATATGGCTTGGTGTATCTTGGCTCAAGATTTTTGCATCATAAAATTGCTTGTAAAAAATGGGGATTATAAATTTAGTCTTATCAAATCCTTTAATTAATTTATGAATGATAACTTTGCATCAAAATAAATTGAAATTCAATAGGCAAGTCTTTCTACTTATAGGCTTAGGAACTAATCCAAAACTTGGGTGACTCAAGGTATAGTTTAAACCTGGAATGAGCTCAAACCTAACCTAAGTGAGTCAAGACTAACCCCAATAGATTTAATAGTTTTCAAGTAATAATTATTTGTAATGAATAGGCATGGGTATCTGAAATGAGATATTTTAGGATATTTCTAAAGAGCTTGACAACTCACAAAGGTCATGATGAAAGGCTAAGATATTTACATTTTTGAATTTCTTTTTTTAGTTATTAATTAAATACACATGGATAATTCAACTAGTATCTTAATTTGGTTTATATTATTAATAAATTTCGATTATATATTTATGTATTTCAAGATTTGATATTTGTTTATGTGCCCCACTTAATAGGTCCATAGGCCAAATTGATTATTGTGATGTTGCATGATTCTTAGGGTTGAATCCATCAGGTTATGATTGCATATGATAATATACCATAATTATAGTGCCTCAACATGATTTTGAGTTTTGATGAATGATGCACAAGTAAATTTGGGATGTTAATTTATTCTTATGTTTAATTTTCAATGGTTGTTAGGAATTGATCTAAAGTTTGATTAAAGGCTAGTGATGTCTAGTTTTAGGTGTCTATAAAAGCCACTTTCATTCCTTTTATTATAAAATTTGACCTTATATTTGGTAAACATATCTAATAAAATATATCACACCACTTAAAATTCTCACATTCTCATTCTTATCTTGAAATCTAAATCGCATAGCTCATTTGTCCACCATCTCTCTCATTGTTTGCTTAGTCCTTAACCTACAAACCACATTAATCCTTGAAACTAACCTTTAAGACTATTTAAATATGCTATATACCTCACTTAAATTATCACATAACATCTCACATGATCATAAAATTCCAAACATCTTTCATATGCCTTGAAAATAGATTATGATGCCTCATTAGGCCAAATAGGATCTAGACGTGGTCTAGTTACATAATAGGTATATAGGTCCTACCCATGTAGGCTCACTATGAGACACTCATGAGTTATCTATTACCTCATATTCATGCTCATAAAACTTCATACAACCTCTTATGCCTCTAAGCATCCACCTCACTAGGCCACCAAGTTCATACCTTGTCACAAACTCTCTTCATGTAATGACCAGTGTCATGGCTAGGATTATCAAGCACTTAAATCTTGAAAACTAACCTTGAAACACTACTTGATGCTTATATACCTTGATAGCATGGGTTTCATGATCCTTAGACAACATCGTACCTCTACATAAACATCTTCATGCTCATCATGCACATGCCTCTTCATGACATGGATAGGCTTAGGCTACTTAATCACTTAACCTTAGTGATCTACCTTACAACACTTATGAAGTATTTTACATATAAATATCAATATAATACAATTACAAATATCTTTTCACATGCTTAAGTTCACTCACTTCACCATGCTACTAGCACATACCTTCTCACAAAGTCTAGACAAGGATTTACAAGACACCTTGATGCCTTGACTTGTTCCTTCCATGTCATAATCTTATCACAAAATCAGCCAAGAAGATATAAGACACTTATAACTATACCTTTATATATAAATTACATAATATCTACATCAAGTAAAAAACTATGCCAATAATGTAGACATCCTCTTAGAAGTCACTAAAAGAGGTGAGGGTTCTAAACCCTCAAAGGTTAAACATCTTCCCAAGTAGTTATTGATTCATCATATTTGTCCCACTAGACCTTGACCTGGTCTAGGTATCTACCTTTAAGGGATAAAGTATTATGTACTATGATATTGATGGGATCTAAAATAAAATATATATTGGTCTCGACCTGTAAGACCATCTAATCTAAAACATGAGAAATTTTAGATTCATACTAACATAAAAATGAAACATGAAATATAACATGAACATGAGTTAGGGTGGGTGGTAAGGCTAGTCTATAAGATACTATGCCAATAGTATCCAATATATGAATGGCCCCAAAAAATGAGTTGACAAATTCAAACCTTTTCCATGAAAGATAAGGATTTTTTTGGGTCTGACCCTCAAGAATATTTTATCACCAACTTTAAATTACCAATCAATTCTATTGACATCATCATAAATCTTTTATTGACCCTAATTATCCTCAAGGTGCTATCATATCTTAACCACTTTCCAATCCATGTATTATAACATGGAAGGACCAATAATGATTATATCCTCAATTCTATCCCAACTCAATAGGGTTCTACAATCTTGGCCATACAAATCTAGGAAGGGTGTCCTATTAATTGAACCAATAAGATACAAATAGTTTTCCCAATAGAATTAATTATCCATTACATACATGTAGAGAATGTCTTCAGTAATATGATTGACAATTTGATTATATCCATCAGTCTTAGGATAGAAGTACTAAAATTGAGTTAGGTGTCTAATGCCTTAAGCAATGAAGTCTAAAGGTGAGAAGTATATACTAGATATCTTTCTAAAATAATCTTATGGGAATCCTGTGCAATCTAACAACATCATCTAAGAAAAATCTCATTAATGAAGTAACATTTTAGGTAGTATTCATGGGAGAAAAGTGAGCTACTTTTTTCAATTTATCCACAATGACCTTAATCTCATCATGATGATATGATTAGTATTCAAACCTATAATGAAATCCATGGAGATAGTATACCATTTCCATTCCAAAATATCATGAGGATATAACAATCCTATTGGAGGCTAATGTTTAGACTTAACCCTCTAGCATTCTAGGAAGAAGGATAAAAAGTCAACAACATCACAACTCAAACTAGACCAATGATATATTTGTCTTAACTAAACATGCATATTTTTAACTCTACGGTGCACTTGATAATGATCTTTATGAGATTTAAGCAAACTCATTTCATGTAATCTACCTATTGATAGAACACAGACACACCCTTTATGGAATAAAAGGACATTTAGATCAAGATTAAAACCTTAAAATTTACTTTTTATATTCAAACTAGAATCCAATAGATATCACACTTCCTTATAGAGGATATCCTCTAGAATCTACTCCAAAATATAGCTTCTTAAGTTAGTATGTAGACTCACTGGTACCAAATCATGGTGCCTTATAATTAAAGAAACAACAACCATGTTTTAATTGTCTTTGATATATAAAATTTCATAATCATATTCACATATAAGTTCCATCCAATGCCTTTGAGGTGTTTTGAGATTAGGTTGATTGAATATATGTTACAAACTCAAGTGGTCTATTTTTAATACAAATTGATGGCCAAGTAATAAATGTCACCACCTTACGAAAATATGCATAATATCTATAAATTATATATCATGCATGGGATATATCAACTTTTAATTCTTGAGTTTTGGAGTCTCATATGCTACCACTCTACCTTCATGCACAAGTATAGATCCTAACCTTGATTTCGACACATCAATTTAAATGAATAATTCTCATATAAGATTAGGTATAGTTAAAATGGGAACATTAATGGGTCATTCCTTTAATAAATTAAATGATTCCTCACACTCAACTATCTAAACAAATTTATTTCCCTTCCTTTGAAGTGAAGTTATCAAACTCATAATGCAAGAAAACTTCTCCATAAAGCATTTATAATATCCTACCAAACCCATGAAGCTGTGAACCTCCACAACATTTATGGGCACCAATTATTCCATAATGGCATAAATCATGGATTATTATATATAAATTATTTCCATTCATATGATGTGACCAATGTATTTCACCTCGGACTATGCAAAATCACACTTATCTAAGTTATTAAACAATTAGTTTTCTCTCAAAACCTAAAGGACTTACCTCGAGTGGTCCTCGTGTTCTATCTTATTTCATGAATATATGAAGAGATTATCAATAAATATTAAAAAAAAATGTCCAAGTGAGTTAAACACATTCTATTTATAAGACTTATGAATACTAATGGGGCATTGTTCAACCTAAAAGGTACAACTATAAATTAATAATGCCCATACCATGTCCAAAACAAAATCCTATAATACTAGGCTCTATTATATACAACTGATTATATCTAGATTTCAAGTATATCTTGGAGAAAACCTTTAATCCTCACATATGATCAAATAAATCATAAATTATAGGTAAGGGATAATTATTCTTAATCATAAATTTAATTTATTGGTAGTAGTCCACACATAATCGAAGTGATATGTCCTTCATGAAGATAATTAGTGTTCCCCATGGGGAAAAACTAGGATGAATCAGACCTTTATCTAAAAATTTCTCAAGTTACATCTAGAGTTCACATAAATTAGGTGTGTTCATCTGATATGGTGTTTTCAAGATGGGCTCAGCCCTTGGTATTAAGTTAATCTAAAAACCAATCTCTCTTAGCATGGGTATACTTAGTAATCCATCTAGAAATATATTAGGGAAATCCAAAAGAATGTGATAGTTATCCAAAGATGATTTGTCTATCTCATTTAACCTATTAATCACCAAGATATCAAATAAATTGAAACACTACCTAATTATATTCTTGAGTAAATAATCTGAAGGGAAATATATCTCTTGACTCCATATATCATCATAAGAGTCCTAGGTTCATATGTACACTCTACAAACTTTTCATGGAAATCTAACTTGAATTTATGAGACATAATAAAATTCATTATTAATACAACCCTATAAGTTCCTAAGGGTATAATTTTCAAGTCCACCATGGTATAAAATGAACCAAATTCTAAAACATAACTACTCACTAATGAGCTAATAGACATCTTAGCTCTTGTGGCCAACACCATTGTCTAAATTTATAACTCCCTAACATCCACCATCCCATAATGTTCCACCATAATAGATAAATAATTGATTTTGAATACCTTTATTAAAATAATATAGTTATATAAACTCTATTAATCATACATGTACTCTCAATTCCTATTTCCTAGTTATTGACTTCATGGTCATCCACCATTGCATAAATTTTGTGTCTTCGACCCACATAAACCATTGTCTACTATGACATTGGGGCATTATACATACTAACACCTAATGATCCGAGATAAAAAATTTATGCATAGTGATTAGGGGATATACACATAAAACACACACCTATTCACTAGTCTTACCTTGAGGGAGATCCAACTGATCTATGATCAACTAATGTTGTTAATCCTAATGGTCTCATCTACATTATTTATTGAGTTTGAATTGGTCTATTCTACTTATGATCATCAGGTATAGTATCATCTAACATCTATTAGTATATCTCAAGCTAGCCTCTATTCTAGTCATGGCTAGAATGGTCACTCTATTATTACTACTTTGGGGGCATAGAGTTGGATTGATTTATTCTCCAACCTCCCCTAGGTGCAGGCTGTACACTTTTGATGCTTAAATGTGTACCAAAGGTGCTAAGAGTGTGTAAGAAACAATTATAATTTTATAATTCCTAAGAACTAAATGTATGAGTAATAGGTTATGATAATCTTTTTATCTATTAGTGTTATAGAGGCAAAACAAGTGACTATTTCACAATATTTATAAAATTTGGTGATTGGGAGCCATTATGGCCAAATAGTATATCTATTTAAAATATGTAGTATACTATGATAATAATAGTGGAATATTATCAATAAATAATTTAATATGGATATTTAAAATCACAATTAAACTAAAGTGATTAGGTAAAAAAGAAGAAGCAAAAGGAAGGATATGATAGAAAGAAAGATGGTATTGGTCTTATTTCAGACATTATGACAAAGTTCAAATCTCATATGAACATTCATTTAACCAATGTATGAAGTTAAATAGCTAAAGCCCAAATCACAACATACATTAGGTAAGCTTCTAAGGACGGTATGCAATAATCTAAATAGGAACAAGGCTAACTTTAAAGATTCACTTTTAAAAGAAAATAACATTGGCCCAAATGAAAAAGAAACATAGAAAATGAAATAAGCCTAATAAATTTCAAATAATCTATAATTGACACAAATTATCAACTTTTCATTCAAGATACACTTCTAGATTCCATAGAAACCATTCAAATATGAAAGTGAAATATGACAACTGAGAGAGAAACCATATATCATTTCACACAAGAAAATACTAGACAATCATTGTATAATTACTTGCTTATATTAATTTCTCAAATTTTATAAAGTAATTTGGTTCTAATAACCCCCTCTCTCTTGACAATCAATAATGATCCTTTTATAAGATACCAAGTAGCATGTCAGTCAGTCTTATCCAATTGCAATTATACATGTGTATATGATAGGTGTCCTTTTGTTCTATTATATAACAAATGATTTTTATAATGGAATAATTATACACAATGGCATCTTAAAAATTTAACATGTTTATATAAAAATAATATCTTATTTCAAAATATTATAGAATGTTGGTTACAAAAATAACATATTTGTTTCATCTAACTTTTGGACCCACTAGTTGATTATGGGTTAGATCATCTCCATATAGACAATAATTTAGCTCTGTGTGCTTGATTATTGTAAATATAGGGTCAAGATAGGGCTTACATAAATGTTTCATAGTGATCAAATGGTGGAATCATTTGGGCTTAAGTGAGAATTATGTCTTAGATCCTGTAATGGTATTTGCTTTTCATGGGTCTACTAGATCTTTAATTTCCATTTCTTTCTACTTATGTGGTATCATCTTGGCACCTAAATGGTATATCTATGGCATTTTAATGGAAAAACTATTCATCAATGTTTAAATAATGACCATTTCCTTTTAAAATCTTCCCTTCATCTTATATCATCCAATTGATTTACACAGATTGACACTACTCATTGATCTTAATCCTAGGAGTTGAATACCATTAGCTACCTCTACTATATACTACATGGTTATGACACATGTAATTACTATATATTCTCTAAGATGCATTTAAAATTCCTCTTTGATAATGCACCATCTAATTAATTATATAAGATGCTTAGGATTTAATCTATATTAGGCTTTGAGGTTGTGTCACTAGGCCATCCCATGGGTCTTATAAGCCTCATTGGAATTTTTTGACTTACCTCAAACCATCATATATTGATTGGGTGAGTAAACATGTACCATTTACCTCTAGAAAGTTCTCAAAATTTTAAATGACTCTATTGGATTCTTGGCTTATTATGTTCCATCAATTGGATGTGTACATTATAATGCATACCATCAATCATATAAAACATATTCAAGCTTTAAGATGGGGTCCATTGCTTGAATTTTCATTCACTAATTTCATTCTATTTGATAATCCCCATCCTATTACATGTAGTCTATTGATCATGATCTAGGCAGTCGAGTGAGGTTGGTTCCATAGATTAGAATCTTTGGCTTATTGGGTTTATCTCAAACTATTCAATCAACTCTATCTAAATGAATGTGTGACCTTGATCTTGTAAATGAACACAATGTTTAAGTCAAGATGTGAGATTATATAGAACTTAGGATAAATTATAAAGTCTTTTGATGTTAACAAACATGAACAAGACCTTAGGACTAATATTTTAGTCTAAGTTATAATAAAAGGACTATGCATATAATGAATACATAGTGTAAAGTATTATCCAAAGGTTTTATTGTATTAATAAATATGATGATCTTTAGGATAATAATCTAGGATAAAAATTATAACAAAGGGACCATGCAATTATTTGGACCAATCTAAGATTTTTAGCCTAAGGTTTAGTTATGTTTAAAAACATGACCAAGGCTTAGGATAAAAATTAGATTAAGTCCATGGTATGATAATTGTCCCTGTGCAAGTCTGAATTTAATTCAAAATGGGACATAGGTTAAAACATTTAGGCATGGATTAAACATAGATCAAATTAATCTTGAACCAAAATAAATTAAACATTAAACATGATTATTTTCAAATGATATTACATTGATCTTGCAACATAAGCAATAAGCTTTAGCGATATTAGAAGGGGTGAAGCCATGATCATCCCAAAAACATGTCCATTAATCTTATGGATATTGGTTCCTATAGACAATAGAAAATATTGAAGTTAGGGCATGGGAATAATAATAATTTAAGCAAAGTCCTAGATTAATGTTTTTATTTGCATTAATAAATGAGGATTCAATCCAAAGTCTTAGGCTAAGTTTAAAACATCTTTAAAATGACCGTGGTAGAAAATAGTTTGATGAAATCAATGTCTCAGGGAAATTGTCTCGAGTGAATTGTTTTGGGATTTTTATCTAAGGAAGTTTTTCTAAAGACTAATTTTGTTAGATAAAATGTTTGAAGAAATTTATCCCATAGGGTCTATTTCATCAGGCAAAATACTTGGGATAAAAATTCTAAAGGAACTAGTTAGGAAAGAAAGGGGCCATTTTTCAAAGGCTAGAAGATAAATATATAGGTCAAGTGTCCTCGATAAAATTCCAAAGGGTAAGTGCCCTTGAAATGTTTTAGGATTTTTGGTTTGAAAAAAATGTTTGACAACAAAAGTCCAAAGGTCCATTCCAAAAAACCTGAAGGGCATGTGCCCTTCACAAAAATATCAAAAGATATTTTCAAATAAATTAAGGGGAAATTGGGTTAAAAAAATTCTGAAGGATAATTCAATTAAGGAAAAGATCACTTAAAAGAGTTTCAGCAAAATTGATGTGCGAAAGATGCTTTGGGCCTTTTATATCAGAATTTTTTTTTGAAACAAAAAGCTTGAAGGGTCCCTTAAAAAAATAATAAGTTGAAATGATCACTTAAAAAAACAACAAGTTTGAAATATATATGAATATGGGTAAGTACAAAGAGGCTGAAGGGCAATTTTGTCAGACAAAATTCTTGATAGAATAAGTCTATGGGAAAATTATTTCAAACAAAATGTCTAAAACATTTGTCCCAACATTGATAAGTCTAAAGGAATATACCAATTACATAAGTCATAAAACAAGTCTTGAAAAAAAATCTCATAATTACTTATATGAAGTATCCAAAATATAAACCCCAAAGGGTAATTCGATCAAGACAAAGCTCCAAAGGAAAAGCCAAAAAAGACACATAAAAAGGACCTTGTAAAAAAATAACGACCAAAAGGGGGAATCATGACATAAAATAGACTAATCATAAATGTTATACTAAGGTTTGGTTATGTTGAAAAACATGACTAAGCCTTAGGAAATAAAAATAGACTAAGCCCATAACATTATTTAAATGTTCCCACATAAAGAGTTCCTGCCATATTCGAATGAAGTACTTAGATTAAACTAATTGGACTTGATTTCTAATAGACCAAAGGCTATTAAAGAATCAATTCAACATTAAAATAATGAAACCCAAGAATTTTTCATTCTAAGTAGACCTTATATGATATGCAACCTAAAACATAGAGACCTAATGTTAGCACTTTATATAAGGGTAAATCATAACCATGAAATAATAAGTCAACCAAACCATGGTGTGGATGATCTTCAAATAAAAATAATGTGAAAATATGATAATGACACTCTAATCAAGTGAATCTTCAATTTCAAGGCACAATTTTCACAATTTAACACATGGGTCCCCATTTTTTAGAAATGGGGGTATGTTGACCTGAACAAATGGTGACTTCTAGAGGAAACATAGCAATATGTTAGAATTTAAAGACTCGAGTTTAGACTAATAATTAATCTACGTATTCCATTTGATCATTGAAAATTATTAAGATCAGTTCATGGTTAGAAAAAATCTTGTAAATACATAATTAGGATCAAATGTTAGAACTCAATCATGTTGTGTGTGTTCTTTGATTCCACTTACTAATTACCAAAGGATTTAGAGAGCAGCTTCCATATTCATGACTTTAATCATTAACATTAAATTTCAACATGTTTGAATATTCATTAAGAACCATGTTTTAACTCAAAGAATTATTGGGCATTACTCTTCCACTAGTCATTCATCCATAAACCTAATAGAGATTCTTTTGGATCCACTCAAGGCCTTGCTCCATTGCAAGCTAGGCATCCATAGCCCTAATGCAGATTACTAGAATCACTTTTTCTTAGAAAGTTTTTAACTTTGCAATAATCTCTTATTTTTGTATTCTTAGATCGTTTTATCTTTATATCAAAGGTTGAAAACTAGGTTAGTTAAGTTTAGGGATTTTTTCAAGTGTTTGATCCTTAGATAATCACTTATGGTTGTAACCTTTGTCCCAGTGAAGGATGCTTGTTAAGTACAAGCATTACTATGTCCTAATAGTGTAAGATTTCATCCTAAATGTACAATTATTATTAAAACCAAGCTTAGATAAGAATTAGGTTCAAATTATCAAGTAATAATTAATTTATCCATTACTATTTTTTGGTTTCTCTAAACTAGAACATTAAGCTCATATTTCAACAATCCATGATCAACCAATGCTGAGAAGTCATACCCACATTTCTGAGCTATGATGTTTCTTGGCCAAATAGTTATAAATTTTAGATGAGAATTACCCAAAATGACTTATTTAAAAGTAAGGAATACATCAAGATAAAAAAACAAATATAAAAAGCCACTGTATAAAAATAAGGGACAAGAAGGAAAAAATAAAGACATAAAGAACAAGAAAGAAACTAAACTAATCCTTACACTAACTACCTAATGTACTTACCTCTTGGATCAAATGGAAAATTATATAGTCTACTATAAAACCTTGAAACATGAATGTTTTCATTCAATGGCCTCTTCTAGTAGATAGGATCAGTTATACGCTTGTGTCTTATAAGTGACATAGCTTAGTCTCCTATCAACATTCTCAGATGCATGGATCAAAGATATGAATCTAAGACCTATGTAGACACCAATATCATGTCAACCCCCCTTGGTCCCCTTTTAAACATTAACACTCCTAACCCACACTTTCACACCTTATTAATTTAAAAACTACTTATTTTAAATTAATTACCTCACCTTGGACACCTCACCTAAACACCTCACCCTAAGACCATTTCTTAGCCTATGAGTCAGCCTGAGACTAGGTCCTCCAAACCCTAACTACCCATGACCTATTCTCACCCCATCTTAACTCCCAAACCAACTCCCATGCCTCGTAAGCCCTTATTTTGACCATTCTCAAATGGAAAAGGCACTTGGCGAGTGGAGAAATGGGCAAAGAGCTAAAAATAGCCCTTTTACCTATTCTCTCTCCACTGATGTTGGTCAACCCTTGACCGATGTCAATAGTTCTACACCGATGCTGGCAGGATTGTTGACATCAGTTATATAAGCCAAGCTCTAACATTGAGCTAACCCCACCTTCTCACACATTCACCTGCACACTCTGATATTTCAAGCACTAAAACTCGACTATAATTCTCCTGGCTACGAAGCTCTACACAAATCATTCCAGAGACTAGAAAGAAAGATTGTACAAGGGTCTCAATCTACTGAATTGAAGTAATCCATGTTCACTTCATTGGCTCACAACACTAGTCACATCAACCATAACGGGAATCACTATTCTGACACCTTTGGTTCTTCACCCTATAAAGCTAAGTACTCTAGTTTTCATTTTAGTGTTTTAGGATATATTGTCAATTAATTTTCATTGATATATATAAATATTGTTAAGAGGCCTAACTTCTTCCATGGAGGGGTTGAAAAGCCTTCCCCTTATTCTCACCACCTTTTCACACCAATTCTCAACCTATGCCCTTCCTCATACCTCATTCACCTTCTCGCAACCTTGCACCAACCTCTGAACTTATAGAAACCCCTCTGTCTATCCCAGAAATACTCTAAAATCCATACAAGGCTGACAATCTCGACTAACATCGGTAATCCAACCAACGTCAGCACCATTTACATGATCAACCTTGGTAGACCCACCAACGTTAGTGACTGTGTTCTGAACCAGTAAATTAGAAAGCCATCCAAATAGCCCATCTAGACTAGACAAAACCTTCAACTAGCCTTCTATAGCATTCTGAGATACATAGACTACAAGGAATAGGTACACACCATCTACTTTTCTATTTCTTTAGTCATTTATCATTTCTTCCTTTACAATACTTTTATCTTTAAATAGTGGACTATCATCTCTTAAGGAAGCTTCATGCTTTCAAGACCGAGTGCATAGCTTGGCAGTCCACCATATCCTCTTCTAACATATTCCTTGTTTAAGTTTCATTCTTATTGTAGGTGTTTCCTCCATAGCCAAAGAGGAGCTCCCACAAGGCTTGGATGCAGTGCGCACTAAATCCAGGTAACATCAAACCCATAACCTCTGAACCTTAGTTTCTTTCTCATTTGAATGCAATTAGTGAAAATCTAGAGAAACATTCTGACATGCCCAGTGGGACACTTAGAGTTTTCCTTGGGTTCATTCTTCTTCTTTTAAGAATCAAATTTTCATGTAGATGCATTAGAAAAATATTCACTTCTTGCATCCCCTCTTATATCTTTTTGTTTCAAAAGAAAATCATTAGCAGAGGTTAAAAATAACATCTCTTTTTCTTCTTGTTACTTCTTTCATGCATCATAGAGTAGTGAAAAACTCATACTCTTTACCTCTTCTCCATTTGTTTGCATTTGAATAACATATTTTGATTTGGGTTAAAAACTACTACATTTCATTCTTGCTTGGATGCATACTTAGCCCACTTAGTAATTAAAGCATTATGAATGAATCATAGAGCACAAATGTGACACAACCAAACCACAATCACTTCAAATCAAACACATAAACTTACTTAAGACAAGGCTCATCTAGGATTTCATCACCTAGCGGATACCTTACCCCATCCAACAATCCTACTTGGATTTCACCACCAAGAGGAGGACCCACTCTATTCTCTGGTAGAGTATAAACTATAGGGAAGGTATATTTTGGCTAAGCAGCCCAACTTGGCTCTGGTTCATGAAGTGAAGGGAGCAAGCCCCAACACCAGGCCACATACTAACCCTAATACAGATATTTTTGAGCACCATAACATAACCTAAAACTAGCCATAGACTTCCTCTCTAGGAACTATTCTACAAGCCCAACTCCCAACACATTCTCTTAAGGCATAAGCCACCACGACTTTAAAACTCATTCCTAGGAATCTAACATTTTAGAGGTTACTTTCCTAATCATCTATTCTGCTAGTTTGTTCTGAGTGTTTGAGCTAGTAAGGTTGTACCATTCTGAAGTCCAAAACAGTTCAAAATATCTTCTTCTTCCAAAAACTATCAATCTTTCCTATTTTTGGAATTACAAAGAAACTGACATTGGTTTCTCCACTGATGCTGACAATCATTCACAAATATTAGTTAACTGACCAACGTCGATAAAATTTTCTAACTGATATTGATTAAAAATTGACATTGATCACTGTCAATAAATTAAAAAAAAAATCCAAACAACAAGCTTAAAACCCAAATTTCTTATTGTTTAACACAAATTCTAGTTTTCTGAAACTAAAACACATAGTTTTTGGAACCTGAACCCCTCTCACCTTAGATGGTCCTAACATGTAGTCAGGCCAAATTCATTGTTTACCACATGAGTCAATAACCACTCCCACCTTTGCCCTTCGTGCCAAGTCATCTAATGGAGTATACTTCAGACACCAAGCATACTCCTATCCAACCTACCCCTAATCAACCTCCTATTGTTCTTGAAGGGGATCAAGATTTTGAGATATTCCTTGACCACAAATTCAAGGCTCTCCAACATTATCTCGCTAGAAACCAAACACAAGATCCTTTGGGTAACCCTATTTATGGTATGTCAACTTCTTTGGTTGAAGTAACAATGATATCAACAGCCTCCGCTACCCAACCTATGGTCACTCAAGCCACTACCTTGACCAGTAACCCAACCATGGTCAATGTTCAAGATTTGGCCTCCCCTTCTATCCTTTCATGCCCTACCTCCATCAGGGTTTCCATACCCCCTCAAATGTAAATAATTCAACCAAGTTCGACACCTTTCCAGAACTTGATTGTCTCTATCCCATCCACTTTTGTGCCTATAAACATGAGAGTGAACACTTATCCTTTAACTAGTGTCACTAGCATTCAACCACCCTTGGCGGCATCTAGTCAAGTTGTGCCCTCCAACTTCACGGCACAAGCCCCCTTGGCCTTGACATCAGCCCCTATGACAAACTATCAGTTTGTTGCACCCACAAAAATGCAACCAAGTATGTCATATGCCCCTTCCAATGCCTTCCATGTACCCTATAACTTAGGGGGTGCCCCTTATGCCAATCCATCTGCTGATCTAATTAAGATACTAATGGATAAGATGTCTAACCTTGAGACATCTATTTCAAGTTCGAGGAGTGTTCTTTCATATGAACAAATCTACAATGAACCTATCCACCCTTCAATTCTTATTTGACCATACCCTAGCCAATGGGAACTCCCAAAATTTACTCACTTTTAGAATAAAGAGGACCCACAACAACATCTACATGCATTTAGACACACTTGCTACCTCATAGGGCACAATGATGTGTTATTGCTTCGCACATTCCCTATGTCACTTTCTGGCACTGCCCTTGATTGGTTTAGCTCCATTACCAGTCATTCTCTCTTCACCTTCATTTAACTCACTCAGATATTGCTCAATCATTTCTTAATCAATATTACCAAGAAGGTCTCCATCACAAACCTTTATTCCATTAGACAATTTGAGGATGAGTCAATAGTAGACTTCGTTGCCCATTGGAGAGGTTTGATCAACCAACTCTCCTTCTCACTACCTCAACTTGAGCTCATTGAGCTCTTTTCAAGAGCATGTGCCAAGCACATCTCTTCCACTCTGCGAGTTCAAACTTTTTGCACATTTGATGAAGCTTTCACTATGGCCTGAAAGCTTGAACTTCATGCAATCGAAGAAGACAGGGTCAAATGGTGTAACAAAAATACCAATACAAAATCCAATGACCCTTCTTCTTCCAAACCTTCTTCTTCCCACCCTAGGTCCAAGGGATTGGTGAATGCTATCATCCTTAGGTCACCATCTTCTACCACAACCAACCAATCTTAGCCCTCCACTTCACAAAGCATCACTAGACAATTCCAACAATGGTATGAACAACAATGATACACTCCAATAGGAGAATCATATGCTTTTGTATTGGATAAATTAGTGAAACAAGGAGTCCTTAACTTCCCTCAAATCGAACCAGCTATCCAATTTGACCCCTCATGAGCCATCCCTGCATGGTATAGGGAAAATGACTTTTGTAACTATCATTGTGTCAAGGGTCATGACATGAATAATTGCAAAACCCTAAAAATCATTATTTAAGACACGTTAGACAAAGGGGACCTTGTTTTGGATAACCCTAATGCACCAGTGAACCAAAACATGGATGTCTTTAGGAAACCATTTCCTAACCATCCCCCAAGTCAGAACAATGTTCAAACCATGGTCGATGACCCTCAAGAACGCAATATATGCATGATCAACATAGTCTTTCCTTTCATTCCTATCTAACCTCTCTCACAATCTAAAGAGGTTGGTCAACCCATTTCTCCACCATGAGTAGAAGAGCCTATTTTACCCATACCACCCCCATGCAATGAAGAGCTCCCTTTACTTCACCCTCTTCCTAGTGTGGATGAGCCTGTTTCACCTATATCACCCCCATGAAATCAAGCACCTCCTCTACCCATTCTTTTACCTCATGAGGATCTCATATTACCTATTCCTCTTACCCCCACCTTTCCTCTTCTTCTACCATTGGAAGAACTTACCATTCATACCCCACACCCTCATGTAGAAGGGGCCATCATCCCTGTGCTTTACCCTTTAGAGGAGCCTTCCTCTCTTATTTTTCCTCAACCAATGGAGGATAGCTCTCCATCCACCCCCCTTTCACATGTAGGAGAGTCCACTTTGACCTCTCCCATATTGGAGGATGCTTTGATGGTACCAACACCAGTGGCCCCACCCTTATCCTTCTTATTACCAATGGAGGATCATACTTTCCATGCTCTTAAACCACACGTGGAAGGCATGATCATCCCTGCACTCTATCCATTTGAAGAGCCAAATTCTCCAATCCCTTCTCTGCCAAAAGAAGAACTTGCCACCTCACCCACTTCAGATGAGGAAGATTTAGTGATGGTTCTCTCTTGCCTTTGGCCTGAGATCACTACATCCAACACATTTTTGCTCTCGTAATCACCCAAATCCTCTAAAGGATTAACTGTAAGGCCTCACACGATGTCATCTAAACCCTTTTCTTGATTGGTAGAAAACTTAGGTTTCCTCTATTCTAGGAACCTAGAGTATGAGGTGTTTTGGGAGTGACTTATGGCTCCTTATCCTACACATCCCACTTTGCCTTATACTACAAACCCTTATGTAATGATTTACCCCAAAGTCTTTGATGAGGATTAGGTTTCCACTTCTAAATTATCAAAAGCTCAGCCTTCCACATCTAAATCCAAACCCTTGCATGCATCCACCATGTTGAAACATATTAGATATCTCAGTGTTCACCTTGTATCAAACCTCATTCACCCACAAGTGAAGTTAGATTTGAACCTCACCCCACACAGTAGTGGTCCTTGCACCATACTAAATAAGGATGCTAAACCATGTTAGTTTACTCCTTCCCCACCTTCACCATTGCCCTCTATCTGGGGTCCACATCCTTCCACTTTAACACGAGTGCTCCCTATTCTGACACCTCACAAAGACAAACTACCTCCATAGACATCTATGTGTGTGGCCACACCACCAACCAAAAAAGTGGTACAAAAACTTCCCCTATAACTCCTAGATAGAAGTTGTCAACCCCTACTACAACAATGAGTGCAGACCCATTAGTGGGTTCCTATACTTCACTATTATGCCAATTGTTGTAGTCTTCTTGCATCGTTCTCCCACCCATTAAGCCATACCAATCTCTCAGATCAAAACCATCTTGGTTCAATGACACTCAAATCTGCTTGTATCATCTCACACCTGGGCATGATACTAAGAGTTACTATGCTCTTAAGGTTGTCATTCTCCAACACCTAAAAAAGGACACCCTTCTCATTGAGGATTCTCTTGACCACCTTTTTGACAAACTATTGACACCATCCCATGCCTCCCAAACCTCCTCACTTGAATTGGGATCCCAACACAAGATTATGGTCCCTCTACCAGCTTCTCCCCCTTTATTTGAAATCAACATTATTAATGTGGCCACTAGGTCCCAAACCCTAAAGGATAAAGGAAAAGAGCAGGTTCCTACCCCTTGGTCATATCCATTTTCCAAGCCCTCCCCACCACCAAAGCGCAAGATTTCTATCTTGGGCACATCTCAAACAACATCTTTGGGGGCAATTTGTGATTCCATGGTGAAACAACTTCCCCAAACACCTGTGAAGATGTCAACTGACATCAACTTTGTTGGCAATATTGACTCTAGTCCACATGATGTTTGGTATAAACAACTTGTTGACTACTTGACTTATTCTATCATTCCTCCTAACCTCTCTAGCAATGGATGGTAGGCTTTTATCAAGAGTACTGCTCGATACACCATGCTATGGGGTCTTCTCTACAAAGGAGGTTTTGACAGCCTCCTTCTCTGATGCCTAACCACCACTGAGACATCTCAGGCTATCAAATAAGTCCATGATGGGATTTTTGGAGGACATTTTAGTGGTAACTCAGTTGCAAAGTGCATCCTCCACCTGGGCTATTATTGGCCCACTCTTAACCAAGACTGCAGTGACTATGTTTGGCATTGTAAACATCATTTTACCACTCTTAATCATCTTCATATCTACCAAGATCACATGAAGCATGCCTACAAAAAAAATTTGAAAGAGCGAGATTTCAAAATAGGAGATCTCATCCTTTAATAAAACCAACACGTGACTAATATGGAAAGAAGCAAACAAGGCAAGTTTTCTCTTAATTGGCTCAGATCTTATATAATAATGCACAAGTATGGATCAAGCACTTATCATCTATCTTTTCTTGAAGGCCAGCCAAAACCTGAGCCCCTTAATGCCTTGCATCTATGACCATTCTACTGTTAACCAAGTAATCATTCACTTGATGTTTTACTTGAGCTTGTCCCTTGAACAAACCCTAACATCCTCATTCCTATTCCTTTCAAACCTTTTTCCCTACAAAAATTAGTTAACCCTTTTTTAAGCATTAACATTTTGTCTTAATTAAATGGAAACCCCTAAACCTCTATAGTCTAGTCCATGACTAGAAGTTCAGTTAACAACAAAAAAAAACATAAAACTGGGATGCCTAAAAAAATATTTAAAGGTCATAAACTATAAATGTAGACTACTCCCTTAAAGGACATCTGCATTATTATTGTAATTAATAGACTACTCCCTTGAAGGATAGCTACTCAAAGAAATCCAAACATACAAAGAAAAATATAGACTGCTCCCTCAAAGGATGGCTATGACCAAATTTTGCTACAAAAACAACACCCTCTCAGAAGCTTCCCACATCGATCAGCTTCACATGACCACAAAACAAAATAACATCCCCAAGTAGACTTCCTGCAATGATCAATCTACTAAAAAAAATTGACTAACAAACTATTAAGTCATGGACTTGCCTACAGTCATTCTCAGGGTCACCTATAAAAGGGGAAAAGTTATCCATGCTACAAAGGGTTATGTTATCCTCACATATCACATAATCACACCTATTACCCCAAAATACCCAAGGGATTTTGAGCTCACTTAACATCAAGTGATTAGGGTACTTCTCTAACAAAAACCAATGGTCAATGATGTAATGCATGAACGGGGCTTTTTATTTGCAAAAACCCTATCTATACTATCATTATGGTCCTTGTCAATGAAAGAGTAACATGCCTTTCACTTCTTACACACCTTCATCACATGCCAATTTATCTTTTAGGATGTAGTGTCTTAAAATTATATGCTTGCATATTGTCATATCATAATTTTCACTATAAAGTTATGAACCTAACATTCAACTCAATTTTATCATAAATAACATCACATGTTTCTGATAAAATACAACCAAAACATTTTCTAAACACTAACATAACATCATGATTTATTTAATGCAAATACCAATTTGTTTTATATAAATTATCATAGCCCATTCACATTAGTTTCTATGGAAAACAATACACATAGAAACTATCAACCAAACACAATTTATGTCAAGCATATACCATACCAATATGGAAACCTACTGAAGCATAAATAAACTCATTTCATTTTTAGCATACACCATCACAAATATGGAAAATTGCTAAGGATGAAAAACCACATAACCTAAGTTACAACATACACCATCACACAATATGGAAAAGGCTATAACATCATCATACACTCATCATTTCAAGCATGTACCATTAAACATATGGGAAATGCTAAAAACACTACCATAACCAAAAGAACTATCAACCTCTTTTACTCTTCTTTCCCCTTTTGGGAGAACTAAATTGGCCTGAGGCCCTTAAAATAGGGGCTATGTAGGCAACACTCAGTTGACATAGGGTCTTTTGAGGTTAACTCGGCCATTCATTCATCCATCTACCTAATGGACCAACTATCTAAACCCTAGGCTCACCACGTATCCTAAACTACCTCATTTTTAGTCTTTCCAGCCCTGACACTATAGAAGTCACCTTAGACTTCTCATGGGGCACATTGGAGATCACATACATCTCCTTAACCATAACAAATAACTTCAAGATCACTTATATCTCAGCCTGACTTGACAAATGACCTCAGAGATCATGACTATTTCCTCAGACCATGACCACTTTTGAGATAACTTTGCCTTGGTTGTTTTGATTACATATGCTACCTCATGAATAATTAGCAAATTGTATGCACCCCTCACACCTATTTTCAAATCAAAACAAAATTTATCCCCAATATCTGGGACATTTTTGTGTTTTCTAGGAGTACTTCCTAGTTTGGATACTTGGAACACAATGCCCATTGGAGCTACAGCTTTGATCGATCTAACCCAATCAGCTACCACTAATAAGCTAGGGACTAGTTACTTTGATTTTATTCCTCCTTGACCATTGGAGCTATAGCTTTGATCATTTTAACCCAATCAGCTACCATAAGTAAGCTGGGGATCGGTTACTTTGATTTTAGTCCTCCTCGACCTTGCCTGTGATAATTTGACCTACTTATCAAGTGAAGTGGTATACGCACAATCTCAACTACTACAATGTTCACACTCTAACCTCACCCTACCCATCCACTACCTGTCAAATTGGCACCCACTTTCATAATACCTTCTCTTGATTCTCACTTTGAGGGGGAATACCTCATCCCATACTTGGGGCAACCTACATCTATTTTTTTCTTGTAGTTTGTCAAAATAAACCACAAGACAAAAAGGGGAAAATGTAGACACCAATATTGTGTCAAGCCCCCTTGGTCCCCTTCTAAATATTAACACTCCTAACCCACACTTTCACACCTTATTAATTTAAAAACTACTTATTTTAAATTAATTACCTCACTTTGGACACCTCACCGAGACACCTCACCCTAAGACCATTTCTTAGCCTATGAGTCAGCCTAAGACTAGGTCCTCTAAACCCTAACTACCCATGACCTATTCTCACTCCATCTTAACTCCCTAACCAACTCCCATGCCTCATAAGCCCTTGTTTTGACCATTCTTCAATGGAAAAGGCACTTGGTGGGTGTAGAAATGGGCAAAGAGCTAAACATAGCCCTTTTACCTATTCTCTCTCTACTAACATTGGTCAACCCTCAACTGATGTCAATAGTTCTATGCTGATGCCAGTGAGATCACTGACATCGGTTATATAAGCCAAGCTCTAACATTGATCTAACCCCACCTTCTTGCACATTCACCTACACACTCTGAGATTTCAAGCACTAAAACTCGACTATCATTCTCCTGGATACCGAAGCTCTGCACAAATCATTCCAAAGACTGGATTAAAAGATTGTACAAGGACCTCAAGCTACTGAATTGAAGCAATCCATGTTCACTTTATTGGATCACAACACTGGTCACATTAGCCATAATGGGAATCACTATTCTGACACCTCTGGTTCTTCACCCTATAAAGCTAAGTACTCTAGTTTTCATTTAAGTGTTTTAGAATATATTATCAATTAGTTATCATTGATATTTCTAAATACTATAAATAGGCCTGAATTCTTCCATGGAGGGGTTGAAAGGCCTTCCCATTGTTCTCACCCCTTTTCACACCAATCCTCCACCTATACCCTTCCTCAGACCTCATTCACCTTCCCACAACCCTGCACCAACCTCTGAACTTCCAAAAACCCCTCTGTCTATCCCAAAAATACTCTAAAAGCCATCTAAGGTCAATAATCCTAACTAACATCAGCAACCCAAATGACTTTGGCACCATTTACATGATTGACCTTAGTATACCCACCAATGTCAGTGACTATGTTCTAAACTTAAAAACTAGAAAGCCATCCAAACAGCCCATCTAGACTAGATAGAACCTTTAGCTAGCCTTCTATAGCATTTTGAGATACACAGACTATATGGAAAAGGTTCACACCATCTAATTTTCTATTTCTTTAGTCATTTATCATTTCTTCCTTTATAATACTTTTATCTTTAAACAATGGACTGTCATCCCTTAATGAAGCTTCACAAGGACCGAGCACGTAGCTTGGCAGTCCACTATATCCTCTTCTAACATCTTCCTTATTTAAGTTTCATTCTTACTATAGGTGTTTCCTCTATAGCCAAAGAGGAGCTCCCATAAGGCTTGGATACGGTGTGCACTAAATCTGGGTAACATCAAACCCATAACCTCTTAACCTTAGTTTCTTTCTCATTTGAATGCAATTAGTGAAAATCCAGAGAAACAACCTAATCATCTTCTTCCAAAATTCTCTTACTTTATAGTAGGAGTGTTATTTTTACTTCACCCCTAGACATATAATGGCTTGTATCATCTTCACCCAATAATGGTAGCTTGGCTAGTATCCTGATATTCATGTCTTCATTAGGTTCTTTCTAAGGTGGAAATGGACTACCAATCCTTGCACAAAAATATTCCTAGTCATCCCAAAATGCTTCTTCATCTTGATCAACTAAATGGAGTTCATTTGTAATCTTATCATTAGATACATGCTTTTCTCATACTCCTAACATCTTGATGAAGTCATATGACCATTCGTAATTTATTCTATATACTTCATATATATCCTCAGTGAAGAAAGGCAACTCTTGTATCTGATCAGGCTCTAACTTATCTTCATTTAAGACCTCCAAAATAATATCATCTTTTGGGAGCTCTAGATCATCATTGAAATCCTTAGATGAAGCATCCATGTGTTATTTTATCCCATCATATACCATCTCCAACTCTTTGATTCCATTTAATAAATCATATTATGACCTCTGCCAGTGATAATCTTCTTTCAGGGTATTCTCCATTTTATAAATAAATATATGTGGGTTATCTTTCTTGATACCTTCTAAGGAAATATCATCTTTTAATTGATCCATATCAATTTATATAAATACTTCTTGTTTAACTAGCTCATCTTCATCTTTGAATGGAAAATCAAAGGCCTACATGAAACCTTGAGATGTTCCTACAAAGCTAGATCTCCCTACAACAAAGTCTTGATTAGGTAAACTTTCAAAGGTTTCAAAAATATTGCAATGATCAGCCAAATCTATAACACATAAATTCATTTTAATGATTTTAGATGATCTATTATTATTGTTGTCATGAAATACAATTGGAGGCCTATTAAACCTTTGAGAAGAGTAACCCTTTTCAAAAATTTCCCCATTATTTCCCACTTGTTTTTGCAACTAAAGAAAGTCAATGCTCAGTTTTTGGACCATTTGTAGTATTAATTCATTTTAAATTTTTGGTGTCTTAGGCTCATGAACTAGATCATTACTACTAGCTATGGGCATTAGTTTTCCATGATTTTATGGATGGGATCCATCTATAGTGTCATTCAGGAACTCTAAGTTTTGTCCAAGATATGTAGGCTCAAGGGTAATTAATTTTAAACTAGTGTTAAAGTAGGTATACTAGGAATGACATTCTATATGGGCCAATTTAAATTGACATTAGGCATGGAATATGCCATCCAACCCTGAGACTACATTTGGTCATTAAGGATCATAGTTTTAGAGTAAAACTAGGTCAATGTGTTTATGAATAGAAGAGACCTTTTTAGGAACATGGAGGTCATGGGATCTATAACATCCTTATAAATTTATAAGGCTAAAGCCTCATTACGTCTATAAGGGGCTATGGTTCTATTGAACATTTTTTGGAATGGATCATTAAAGGATTTGATCATTTCATTAGCATTCCTTTTAATTGTGGTGAACTACTGATAAAAGACATAGGGACTAATTATTCTCCAAATTGATCAATGAAAAGATTTTTAAAGTCAACTCAGTTGGTAATGTAGTTTTTTGGAAGGTTAAGAAACCATTCATATATAACATCTTTGAAAGTAAATGGGAACAATATACATGCCACATATTCATTAACTATATTAATAATATCAAAGTAGCCTTGAATGCCTTAATATGTTCTTTCATAGTGACAACATTATTAGGATTGAAAGAAGGTAAATATATTTTAGGGTTTTGAGGAAGATCATGTACTATACTTGGCATGTTGATTGAAGAACGACTTGGCCAAGCCATACCTTGAACACATGAGTACCTTGAACTAGTGAAGTATTTTAGACTTTGGGAATTTCACTCACCTAAACCTTACCTTGGGAAATTATAGATTGTAGCCTTGAAACCCATTTAAAATATGATGCATCAAACTAATATTTTCAAATTACAATGATTAAGTTTGCATGTTAATCCAATTTTTCACATATATATGTAAAGCATGACTATGTTTAACTAAGTAAGCTCAAATATACATATAGATTGATGAATGAGAGGAATATTCACATGTCTAAGCTTGAGTGAACTCAAATTTTAAAAGAACCAATCAATATTTGTACAAAATTACTATTACTACCCTTAAACATGGTAAATACACAAAGCATGAATGACCTTTACATGAATATGCATATATTTTTAAAGAATATTCATCTTTGTCTAAAAGAAGCACAAATATTGGTATAAGACCATAAAGATCAATGATATTTACATAAATATTCTAAAAGAAGCATAAATATGCAAAGAATACATCAACCTTTGATAAAAACACACCAAATTTAGTAAAGATTCTACAAAGTCAAAAATATCTGCTTAAAGGTCCTCTTTCTAGCATCAATAAAGCTCCTCTTATTGATGCCTAAATGTGTGCCACATGTGTATAAAGTGTTTTAAAAAAATTCATTTTAGAATTCTTAAGAACTCAATGCATGAGTTACAAGTTGTGATAATCATGTTATTTATTAGTGGAATAGAGGTAGAACAAGTGACTATTTCAAAATATTTATAAAATTTGGTGGTTGGGAGCCATTATGGCTAAATAGTAGATATATGTAAAATATGAAGTATCCTATGATAATAATAGTGATTATGATCAAGAATTAACATAATAAATAATCTAAGATGGATATTTACAATTAAAATTAAACTAAAGTGATCAGGTTAAAAAAAAGAAGCAAAAGGAAGGGTAGGGCATAAAGAAAGATGTTTTTGGTCTTATTCTAGACAATACGACAAAGTTAAAATCTCATCTAAAACTTCATTTAACCAATTTATGAAGTGAAAAAACTTAAGCCCAAATCACAACAAAAATTATGAAAGCTTCTGAGGAAGGTATGAAATAATACAAAAAAGAACTGGGCTCACTTTATAGATTCACTTTTGCAAGCAAAAAATATTAGCCCAAATGCAAAGGAAGTGTAAAAACTGAAATAAGCCTAAGAAATTTCAACTAATCTAGCACTGGCACAAATTATAAACTCTACATTCAAGATACATTTCTATAATCTATAGGAACCATTAAAATCTAAAAGTAAAATCAAACAATTGAGAGAGAAATTGTATAGCATTTCACACAAGAAAATACTAGGCAATCTTTGTAGAATTCCTTGCTTATATTAATTTGTAAAATTTTATAATTTCATTTGGTTCTAATAACTCCCTCCCTATTTACAATTTAAAATGATCATTTTATAAGATACAAATCACCATGTCAGTCAGTCTCATCTAATTACATTTTTACAAGTGTATAGGATAGGTGTCCTTTTGTTCTATTTTAGAACAAATGATTTTTCTAATGGACTGAATTATAAATAACATGCTCTTAAAAATTTAACATGTCTATATAAAAATAAAATCCTATTTAAAAATATTATACAATGTTGTTTATGAAAATAACATTCTTATTTCATCTAACTTTGGGACCCACTAATTAATTATGGGTCAGATCATCTCCATATAGGTGACAATTCAACTCTGTATTTAATTATGGAAAATATAGGGTCAAGATAGGTATTACCTAAAGGTTTCATATATCTCAAAAGGTGGTTGCATCTGGGATTATGTGAACATTATATCTTATATCTTGCAATGGTATTTGCTTTTCATAGGTCTAATAGATCTTTAGTTTTCATTGCTTTGTACTAATGTGGCATTATCTTAGCACTTGCATGTCATCCATATGGAATTTTGTAGAAAAACTAATCATCATTGTTCAAATAATGATAATTGCCTTTTAAAATCTTCCCTTCATCTTACACCTTCTTATTTATTTACATGGATTGATGTTGTTCATTGATATTGATCATAGGAGTTGAATGCCATTGGACACCTCTGCTATATTTTACATAATTATGACACATGTAATTATTTCATTTGTTCTAAGTTGCATTAAAAATTCCTCTCTGATCACATACCATTTTATCTTATCCATCTTCTTAAATGTGTGTTGTTGATTCTAAAATATTCTTAGGATTTAATCTACATTAGGTTTTGAGGTTATGTCATTTGGTAGTCTCATGAGCCTTTTGAGCCTTGTTAAAAAGTCTTAACTTGCCTTACACCATCATATCTAAATCAAGAAAGTAAACATTCACCATTGATCTCTAGAAATTTCTCAAGGTTTAACAAGACTTTTTTGGTGTCTTGGCTTGTGACGCTCTATTAATCAAATGTGTATATTGTAACATGTAAAATTGATCATCTAGAACTTATTCAAGGTTTAAGATGGGATCCATGACTTGAATTTTCATTCATTAATTTCACTCCATTCAATCATCCCCATCTAATTAAATTTGAGGCATTGATCATGATCTAGGCACTTAAGCGAGATTCATTCCATGGATTAGAACATTTGGCTTGTCTGGTCTATCTCACATCATTAGATCAACTCTACCTATGTAAATGTGGGACATTAATCCTAAAAATGAATATAATGTTTATGTTAGGATGGGGGATTATATGGAACTTAAGATAAAGTCTAAGGTCTTTCTATGTTAATAAACATGAGCAAGACTTTAGTACTAAGCTATTAATTTAAGTTATAACAAATGGACCAGACATATAATGAAGGCATAGCATAAAGTCTTAACCTAAGGTTTTTATCATACTAATAAATATGACAATATTTAGGATAAGACTTTAGGCTAATCTTTATATCAAAGGGACAATGTGATTATTTAGACCAAGTTAGGATTTTTAGCCTAAGATTTAATTATGTTGAAAAACATGACCAAGCTTTAGGATAAAAATTAGACTAAGTTCATGGTATAATAATTGGCCTCATGCAAGTTTGAATTCAACTAAAAGGGGGACCTAGGTTAAAACATTTAGGCATGGCTTAAACATGGATCCAATTAATCTTAAACCAATGATAATTAAAGATCAACTTAAATAATAAACATGCTTATTCCTGAATGATATTCCATTGATCTTGTAATATAAGAAACAAGCTTTATTAATATTGGAAGCAAGTGAAACCATGATCATCCCAAAAACATATCCATTAATCCAATTGAGATCGATTCTTTTAGATAATAATAATATTGAAGTTAGGGTATGGGAATAATAAGAATTTAAGAAAAAGTCCCAAATGAATGTTATTATTTTCATTAATAAATGAGGCTTCAATCTAAAGTCTTAGGCTAAGTTTAAAACATATATAAAATGATCATGGCACAAAAGAGTCCAATGAAATCAATGTCTTGGGGAAATTGTCTTAGGTGAATTATTTTGGGATTTTTGTCTAGGGAAGTTGTTTCTAAGACCAATTTCATCAGACAAAATGTTTAAACCAATTTATCCCA
Source organism: Torreya grandis (assembly GCA_037957365.1). NCBI lineage: Eukaryota > Viridiplantae > Streptophyta > Pinopsida > Cupressales > Taxaceae > Torreya > Torreya grandis. The sequence continues at coordinate 1,201,816 of JARHVA010002337.1, forward strand.
TGCATTTTATTTCATCGATCAAAATTCCTAGGATAAAAAGTTCAAAATAATTAGTCAAGGTAGAAATGCACCAGTTTACAAAGGTCAAAAGATAAAGATGTAAGTCAAGTGTCCTCGATAAGACTTCTAAAGGGTAAATGACTTTGAATTGTTTCAGGATTTTTGCATTAGACAAAATTTCTAATGACAAAATTTTAAAGGGCTGTTCTAAAATACTTGAAGGGCATGTGTCCTTCAAAAAAATGTTGAAAGATATTTTCAAAGATGCCAAAGGGTAATTGATTGAAACAAAATTTATAAGGATAATTTTATTAAGGCAAAGGTTACTTAAAATAGTTTTGGGAAAATTGTTGTGGGAAATATGCTTTGAGCCTTTTACATTAAATAAAATGTCTGAAATAAAAAGTCCAAAGGGTCACTTCAAAAATAAATAAGTCTTAAGGGTCACCTAAATAAACAATAAGTCTGAAACAAATATGCCTAAGGGTAAGTGTAAATAGGTTGAAGGAAATTTTCATTGAATAAAATGCCATATAAAATTAGTCTATAGAGAAATTATTTTAGATAAAATGTCCAAAATAATTATCTCAACATAGATGATTCTAAAGGAATAGACCAATTGCATCAGTCTTGAACTAATTATTAAATAAAACTCCTAAAATTACTTGGACAAAGTATCCAAAATATAAACCATGAAGGGTAATTTATTCGTGATAAAGTTCTGAAGGAAAATCTTAAAAAGACATGTTTGAAAGGTAGAAACATATAACAAAAGGACCTTATAAAAAATGAAAGACCAAAAGGGTGAATTGAGACATAAAATAAACTAAGCATGGATGTTATACTAAGGTTTGGTTATGTTCAAAAACATGACTAAGCCTTAGGAAATAAAAATAGACTAAGCCCATAACATTATTTAAATGTTACCACGTAAAAATTTCCTACCATATTCAAATCAAGTACTTAGATTAAACTAATTGGACTTAATTTAAAATAGAACAAAGGCTATGAAATAATCAAGTTGACTTTAAAATAATTAAACCTATGCCTTATTCATTCTAATTAGACCTTATTGGACCTATAACCTGAAAGATAGAGACCCAATGTTAGCACTTTAGATAAGGGTAAACTAGAACCATGAACAAATAAGTCACCTAGACCATGGTGTGGATGATCTTCAAATAAAAATAATGTGAAAACAAGTTAATGACACTCTAATCAAGTGAATCTTCAAATTCAAGGAATAAATTTACACAATTTGATACATGGGTCCCCATTTTTTAGAAATCAGGGTATGTTGAGCTCAACACACCTTGTGACATTGAGACATACTAAGATAAAATTTTCCCTCAAAATTTCTCAAGAGCATCCTATGTCTTTCCTCAATACTCCTTATAAAATAGGCCTTTCATAAAAAATGTTGGAATAGACTTTTAAAATTTTTCAAAATTAAATATATTTAATGAACCTTAATATAAGTATAGAATGGGTTGAAAAGGAACTTTTTTCATTAAGCATAAGATATATAAAGTGATAAACATTAGTTTGAATGGTAATAATAACTATGATAAAGTGATGAAAAAAGGAACCATGAAAATAAAAGATGATCATATTGAAGAGGGTCTTATCAAAAGGATAAATTGTTAGAATAAGACCATGTAGAGGGACACACAAGGCATGAACTATGAATTCATTATAAATTAAATTTAAAATATAAATTAAAAAAGGGAATTATTTTTTTCACTAAATAACCTATCATACCCTTATATCTAATCTGGATTGGATTTATTTTTGTTTTAGGGGATATAGTTTTGTTGTTTGTTGACAACTATTTTTTATCTTTAACTTTTCCTTTTAGTACCATGCTTATATTTATATCATGTCTTGTTTCATTATTTTTATCTATAAGCATCTTTTTAAAGGATTTGAGTCCCTTTCAAAAACCATAATTAACCTCTAATTTTATTTTAAAAAATCATGTATTTCCTCACCCCAATTTAATTAATGATACTATTTCTATTTTTGGGGAAATAAGTGAAAAACAAACCTAAAGTTTTACTTTCTATCTCAAAACTAGTGTTAATTTTAATGTTATATCATTAAAACCCTTAATTCACACACTTGTGAGTTAGCCATTTCCACGTAATTTATCATGCCCAAGTTTACATTATATAAAGGAAATTATGTTCCCCATAAGAACGTCATGAATTTTTAAACTTATTTTGGTGATTATACAAATGATCATATGATCTAAAAATATGTCCAAGTAGCTTGACTGATTATACATTAAATTGGTTCAATATTTTTCTATTAGCTCTAATTATTCATTTATCATATTGATGGGCATACTATTATCACATTTCATTATAAATGAAGGCCTTTTGATTACCACTGGATAACTAGCATATATTAAACAATATAGAATGAACCCATCCATGACTATGTTATTATATTTAAGATCACTATGTATGGTATGATTTTTCAACCACCAACATATATTTTACTCAAAATGTTTTCTAATATTTATCTCACTTTTTTTAAATAAAATCATTATCAATAAATATCCTTATTCAATTTTTATTTGTAGATCTTAGAAAGTTAAATCTAAATTCTTATAATCACATGAATTTAAAAATTATATGAGTAATTTTTTATTTTTATCTATTCAAAATGATCAAAGTCTCAAAGTTTCAACTTATGACTTATTTTTTGATAGGTATTCACTTTTGCCTAGAGCTCCAACGGGTATGAGACATAATCAAGCACCCAAATCCCATGTAATAATCTATCACTTATATTAGATATTCTAGAAATTACCATAATCAGCCTAAGAATACCAATAATAGACATAACCATCCCAATAATTCCAATGAATTGCCACAATTATCCCAAGAATACCACTAAACAATCACAACTAGCCCAAGAATACAACAATGGCCACAACCTACCTAAAAATACCAATAATAATCACAACTGACCTAAGAATACCAATGATGAACATATCTAGTCTCAGATACCATAGTGATATTTAAACTTACATGGAGCTTGAAACAACCAACCACTTTACCATATGACCAATATCCCATTAGTTATTAGGACATATTAATATTGTAGTCAATACACCCCCACTCCTTTTTCTTTCTTTCTTCTTGAGTAGGGACTCATTAGAGTTTGAATTTTTTAGATTTATCTTGGTAAAAAAAATTATTATTAAATTTCACCTGTTGTGTTCAGATAGATTATAAGATTTAAAATTTCATGTACATTTCATAAATATTGTTTTTATCATAATTAGTTTTTCCACTTAATGTCTAAGTTTTTTATTTATGCAATTTATTTAGACTAATTTAATAAGTGAATTTTGGGAATTTTTCCATGTATATACATCTTTGATAACTTTGGTCAAACTTTTAGTTGGGAACTTTTAGTCAGTAAATTTCATTTGATAACTTTCATTTTAGAACTTTCAATTAGGAACGTTTAGTTAGTAACTTTCATTCAAAAGAATTTATTCATGAACTTTCAATTAGGAAATTTCATTTAATAAATTTTAGTTGGGAACATTCATTAAGGAAATTTTAGTTAGGAACTTTCAGTTGGGAAATTTCAGTCAGGATCTTTCATTCGAGAACTTTCATTTAATAACTTTCATTTAGGAACTTTTATTTTTTAAATTTGGTCAATAATTTCATTTAGAAGCTTTGTTTAACACTTCAATCTAGTTTAATTTTTGTAACCGCTTCAGTTCTTCTTACCACAACAAGTTTAACCATGCAATAACTTGTTGTGGATAACTTGTAGTTATTTGAGGTTAATTTTTTATGTATTTTATATGTGAAATTGATGGATGGAACCAAAGTCTATTTATATACCATGTATTTATGTGGTAGTTAAAATGTGATATTTTATCAAGCATAGACACATTAAATTATATTATAAAAATGAGTCAATTTTTTAACATGATGTGATAATTAGTTGTTGTACAGTATGATTTATTTCATTTACTTGGAAGATGAGGTGACCCATTCCCCAAGTGCATATATATATATATATATATATATATATATATATATATATATATATATATATATATATATATATAAAATTTGTAACCCTCTTTTAAAGGGTTAAAGTTTTTGGATGAATATATAGGAAGAGATCAAGAAATATATTGCCGTGCAACTATGTTTGTTATTTCTTCTTCCCTCTCTATGTTGATTAAATTGAAAGTTTCTTTATCTATATTAATAAAATATTTTTTAAGTGTGATAATGGTATGGGTGAATCTTATTATTTTATTAATGAATATTAAACTTAAATATGAAATAACAATTGAGGATTAATAGGCTTCATTAATTCAAGCAGTTAGTTAAAATTGAATTAATAAGCAAAGGTGTGTAGAGGTATCTATTTAGATATAGTCTTCTAGGTGTAATCCATAGCAACCCTAGATAACTTTAAGTTATAAATTATAATCTCTTATACAAGGGTGTGCAATAGTATCCCTAAAAGAGAAACCTTTAGTTGAGATCATTAAGCATCATACATTTGTTATCATAAACTTTTGACCCTATTTTATCATGAGTGTGTTAAATTTGAAAACAACAAGCACTCATTCTTGAGATATTTGTCCACCAAATAAACTTAGAAGGTATCTTTTATGAGGATAAAACCTTCTATTATTCCTTACCCTTCTTTCCCTTTTGAGTCTATTTGAGACCTGCCCATCATAGAATCATTCTTCACCCTTCCAACTCACCTAGTGATTATCTTTTGATTATATTTCACACATCCATCCAAAAAACTAGGTTAAATAACCCATAATCTCAACTGGTATTCCATAACATATTTGATTTTACCACATACCTGTAACTCATGCCCCAGAGTGGATCCCTATTCCATAGAGATCCTAGAATGTTAGAGGCTACCTTGTTTAATCTTTTGGAGGTGTACATAAAACCCATATAAACAAATAAATATTGGAACTATATGTAGGGATTGAAACTCTAACCTCTTACAACACTTAAAATGGGCTGGCTTCGTAAATCACCCCTAGATATCCTAGGTATTCAATATGATTTCCCAGATAACCCATTATTGTACCTTCTTAGGTTCTATAATAATCACCCAAGATATGATCAAGAACATCTTGATTCTTACAAATTTTTTATGCATGTTATAAATATAAAATTTGACTATGTAATTTATACGTTATTCCCTTTCATGTTGGGGGAAGAAATGCATGATTAGTTTTTAGAGTTGGCACCTAGTTCTATCACTAGTTGGAATAGTTTTGAGGAACATTTTTTGATTTGTTTAGGTCCAAATATTAATGATCATGATTGAAAATATAATTTAATGAATTATATGAGATTATATATAGTAGGTATGTTGAATAATAATTTTATAGAAGATAAACAAAGATAAATTTTGTTATTGCACCCAAAAAAGAGCATAGTGGAAGTGTTTCCTTTTAATCTAGGCAATATTCATGATCATAATACTCTTGAGCCCCAAATTCATGACATGGTCAAAGAGGAAGAAGAGATATCATATGCAGAGGATGATTGGATCACAAGAGAGGCATAAGAATGTATTATATCCATCAAAGAAGAGATTGCAATGTTATAGGAGAAATTGAGATACCAACAACAAGAATAGGAATTCATCAAGATATAAGAGTTGGATCATGCCGATTTCATCCTTGTACTTGATGAGCTAATTAAAGAGGAAAATGATAGAAATAAATAAAGTGTCAATTTAGAAGAACATTATCAACCTTTGTAACATCTCTATGACATAGAAAATATCCAAGAAAAGGATCAATTTCTTTACCTTGAAAAGGAAGATATTAGCTCCTAAGATGGTGTTGACAACTGTCATGACTATTAGTTTTCATTAGACTCTCTATCAGAATATCTATTTGATTATTATATTCCTAACTTTTTCTACACTGATCATGTAAGCTTAAGTTTTTAGATTTTAGATTATGTTATGCTTGAGGTAGGTATGTATTTTTGTCAAGATGAGAGTGAAAAAGGTATGTTGGCTACCCCCAATATTTTTGATTATATTTATGAGCTCCCTTTCTATGGAATTAATTCACGTAAACACTCATGTCTTGATTTAATGGATATTTAATGAAATTTAATGCCTAACTCTAATGTGTAGGCCACTATGGTTGATTATGTGATTAACTAGAAACCTAGTATATGGGGACATCAACATCATTTGACATTGAAGTAAATACACCTAATTATAATCCCACTACCCATGAATTCATAGATCTCTTAGATCATAATCATTTAGAAGAATCAAATTTATTAGATGGAAATAATCAAAGTTTGAATTCATAATAATAACAATAAAAGGATGAACAACATGCAGTGTATAAGATTATCCCTCTAAAATTAATAGTTACTTATTTTTTACTCTTAAAATTAAAAATAGTGGGCCGTAGGTAAACATAATTTGTAAAGTCAAGAGGTTTGTCATTCAAATATTTATGTTTACATTCAAAATCAATGTTTAGATGAAGTTATGGAGGATATTATTATACATAATTATACTTATGATTTTGATTTTATCATTATAAACCATGCCCATAATGATTTCATAGAGGATGATGAATTTTAGGGCTGTACATTAGATATAATATCCATCTTAAGAGACACTTTTTAGGATTGCTTCTTTGAATTAGGTTCTCTGAATGATGATAGCATAAATGATATAGTTACAAAACTTGTTAATTCCATATAAGTTGACCCATTTTTAATTTTATATGAATCTAAGGAAGATTGGTTGTGCTCAAGGCATTTATCCTAGATAAACAAAGTTGTTTCAGCTCAGGTTATGTGTTTTAAATTTTAGAGACCTTGTAATTATAGTGATTATTAGTCTGAATTTGCCTCTCAATCATGTAATAATTTTTATGATTACATATCTAGGGAATTTTCTCTTGAATACATGAGCAATAATGGTGAGTATTCAAAACATATGCATCATAGAGAGGAGAAATATGTTTATTGTGTCCTAGATGTTCTAATGAGTGACCCTGATTTTTTTTACAATAGGAGGGAAATAATCAAAATTCTAATTAATGAGTACAAGGATGTCCCTACCTATATCAAAAATTTAATGGATAAAATATTAATATTACCAAAGAGTGAGAAGCATACGAAATAATGTTTCCAAATGCATCCCCCATCTTGTTTGGGTTTGACTTATAGTAGTAGTAGGAGTAAGAGTTAATTTGGTTTATTAGAATAGTTTCATGATTTCTAGAGTAGGAATATTTTATTTTTTGACAATATAATTAACTTATTTTGGTATGATAAAGCTTATATCTAATTTATTATACTTCTCATCCATGTTTGATCTTGTATTTTGAATCCAAGAAGAAGTTTCCAAGAGATAAGAACATGTGTGGGAATAAAATAAAATGGATCATACAAATTGGTTTGCTACAAGTTTTATACCCTTGTGTATGAGACTTTAAAATTTGGGTACATAATAAAAAAAATTAACCATGACTATGTTCTAAAGCTAATGATTCCATTAGGTACATGAAAGTTGTTCCATAGTTTTGCAAAAAATTAGAAATATCTCCTAATCCCCTTAGGTCAAATTCACATAAAATGGTAATATAAATTTAAGGTAATAACCATTGACATGGGTAAAAGTTGACAGGGACATTTTGATTAAACCAAAATTATACCAAGACTAGCTCATGGTGGTCATTTTTTTCCTTATTTAATTTTAAAAAAACAAATATAAAAGTTTAAAATAATATCAAAGAGGATTACAAGCCTACATGATGAAATAATATTAATGTATCATGTATTATGGGAAAGATGAAGAAAGAGATATGGGGTGATCAAAGGTATTTATATTGAGTCTATAGAATCTTGGTTAGCAGCAAAGTAATGCTTGAGCTCCCCAAGATCTATGTAACTAATAAATAATCAAAATGAAACCTATAGCTCACCCCATGTCTTTGACTAAAAAATTTAGACAAGAGATAAACAACATCACCTTCCCACACACAAGTCCAAGGTATAAATGAAGTTAGTATATTGCACATAATTATTAAGATTTTCTTTTCATTTCTAATTTAATCAGTTCTTTTAGTAAGGTTTATGGCTGATATTGGGATTGTAATACCATGGATTTTGGGTTCTTGAAAACTCAAGAGTATTCACCCCTATGAGTCATCATTTTTTGTACTCAACACACCCCCACTCTTTTTTATTTCTTTATTCTTGAGTAGGGACCCATTAGAGTTTGAAAGGTCTAGATATATCTTGTTAAACCTTTTTATAATTAAATTTCACATGCATGTTCAACTATAATCAAAGATTTAAAATTTTGTGTACTTTTCATAAATATTTTTATCGTAATTGATATTTTCCTCTTATTGTACAAGTTTTTTATTTATGTGATTTATTTGGAATAATCTACTTATGGAATTTTGCAAAGCTTTGCATCTATGTAAGTGTTCAGGAACTTTTGTCAAATTTTTAGTTGGGAACTTTCATCAAAATTTTAGTCGAGAACTTTTAGTTAGGAACTTTCATTTGAGAAATTTCAGGCAAGAACTTTCAATCGAGAACTTTCATTTGATAACTTTAAGTCAGGAACTTTCATTTGAGAACTTTTAGTTATAAACTTTTATTTGGTGACTTTTATTCTAAAAATTTCTTTCAAAAAATTTTAGTTGATAACTTTCAGTCAGGAAATTTCATTGGGTAACTTCCATTTTGGATCTTTCATTTGGGAACTTTCATCCTAGAACTTTTAATCAGGAAATTTGGTTAATAATTTAATTAAGAATATTTGTTGAACACTTTAGTCTAGTTTATTTTTTGTGGCCACTTTAGTTTTTCCTACCATAATAAGTTCAACCATGCAATAAATTTATGTGAATAAGATATAGTTGTTTGAGGTTAATTTTGCATGTATTTTTCATGTAAAATTGATGGATGTAACTAAATTATATTTATATGTCACATATGCATGTGGTAGTTAAAATGGGAGATTTTATAAAGCATGAAGACATTATATTGCATTATAAAAATGAGTTAATTTTTAGATACACTATGATAACTAGCTATAGTTGTACATGCAATTTTACATAAAATTATAACTCATGTTCTATATATTTTATAATTTTAAACTATGAGTTCTTACATGTACATGGAGGATGCTCTAAGTCTATATATACAATTTGTAATCCTCTTTCAAAGGGTCAAAGTTTTTAGATGAATATATAGGAAATGATCAAGAAATTGATTGTCATGCAACTATATTTGTTATTTATTCTTACCTCTCTATGTTAATGATATTGAAAGTTTCTTTATCTCTATTAATTCATTAATTTTGAAGTGTGTTAAGTCTATGGGTGAATGTGATTTTTTTATGAATAAATATTAATATTAGATGTTCAATAAAAATTAAGAATTGAGAGGTTTCATTGATTCAATAAGTTATTAAAATTTAAATTGATAATCAAAGGTGTGTAGAGGTATCTCTTTAGATAAAGTCTTATAGGTGTAAGCCATAGCTACAATATATAGCTTCTTGGTCCAATCTATAATTTATTATATAAGGGTTTGTAATATCAACCCTAAAAGAACAACTTTTAGTTGAGATCATTAAATATGCTACATTTTTTATTTCTTACTAATTATCATTCTTGTTTATGAGTTTGTAAAATTTGCAAACAACAAGCACTAGTTTTAGAGATACTTGTCCACCAAAGAAAAAACCTTAGTAGTTATCTTTCAAGAGAATAGAACATTATTTTTTTCCTTACCCTTATTTCCCTTTTGAGTTTATTTGAGATCTACCCACCATATAATAAGTATCTACCCATCCAACACACCTAGTGATTACCTTTTTATTATATTCCATGTATCTATCCATAAAACTTGGTTAAACAACCCATAGGCTTAACCTCCTAGTCCATCACCAGGTTGTTTTAACCACATACTTGCAACACAATCCCTATAGTGGAACCCTATTCCATAGAGATACCAAAACATTATAAGATACATCGTTTAAACTTTTTGAGGTTTGAATAAAACCCACATCAACAATTACCATATAAGAATAAAAATAATTGAATGGGTAACGATATAGAACAACCTAAAAATAAATCCAACCCATTTTACATGGATTGTAAGACATTAGTAAGTTTCATGATAGTCAAAGTTTTATATTGAAAAAACTAATTCAAAGTAAATTTATTACTTTATCATCCACTAGGATACATGATATGCCTAATACTCTACCAAAACACCATGAAATATATGAATTTTATAATTATCATATAATATTTGGCCATTAAACATATATGTATTTTTACTTAAAACATATAATTTGAGATCTTATTGATAGTATTCATATTGTAATTGATATATTTATTACAAAATCACTCTATAATAGTCCATATCATACAAAATAGTAATCCTATCATCATAAAATTCCACTATTATTTTTAAGAAAGACACATTGACACATTAATTAAAAGTGTAACCCTTAGTCATAAGTTCCTTTATGATCTAGGTAAGAAATAATATGGATTCATGATCAATAATATTGTGTTACATAACACTTGATCCATTAATTTTATTGTAAATATTGGATTTAGTCTAGTTGATTTAACTAAGATATTTTCATATTTAATTATACATGCTCTCTTAAAGGCTTAACCCATGGTTGTTCATAAGACTATCTCTACAACATTTTATGTAATAATTAGAATAGAAAAATGTAATGTTATACTTGTAATACCATTGATAAATAAAATAAAGGAAGCCTTGTATAATGATAATATATGTGTAATATTTGGATATCAAGGTGACACTATTAGAATTCAATAGTATAAAACACAACCAATACACCCAAAGGTGAGTTTAGTTAAATCCCAACATGAATTAAATGGGTATCTACTCAAAGGATTACCAATGAACACATATATAACATTGAAACATAAACATGCATCTCTCAATTCCCCTCCTATAAAATTAGAAATAACTTATAAATATTAATGTACACATATGCTAATTACAATTTTAATAATGATTATTTATTAGATTCATCTCTTACTAGTGATATCCCTGAGTCATATGCTTAATAACACATCATTCAAAATCATACTTCAAGATTATTTTATATTATTAGTTAATATGATTAACATATTTTACACTTTAACATTCACATCTATAATATTATGTTAATAACTAGTCATCATACATCATGAAAAATATGTTTCTAAATACTTTAATATTTTTAAAAAGATGGCTTAGTCCACATACTTCAAGAATATAAAATTATCAAGAAAACTAGTCATATATAGAAACAAATAAAATTTAGAATCTATATAATATGATGCAATTCTTATATAATTCACAAAAATAAAAAATAAGTCCATGATCTATTCATATCACATCCTATCATCTATCTTTACTACCTTTGAGGTGCATATAACTTATAAATATAGGGTCTTTATTTTGTGATATATATTTAGATTAGGACCATTGCTTCCTCTTTCATAATCTACTCAACTCCTACATAATCTTGGAATGTGTCTCATGCAATGTCATATATTATGTGAAATTGATATAAGAGGATACACCATCTATTATTGGGGGTGGTGTGGCTCTTAATCTACCATATCTCTCATACTCTCATGTTCATGTCTTAGATACCTCATCATCTAGATTATCTACCCTATTATCCTCTACTAAGTATGTTATCCTCTACTAAGTATGTTATGTCATACGATACAAAAAAACATGTGGCCCTACCTCAAAATTAACTCTCTCTTGTATGCTAGGAAAACCCTCTAGAAGGTCTTAGGTAAATCATTGTAATGAAGCTTTGATGATGTTAATATAGTAAATAAAAAATCTTATATAATCATATGCAATTTTTAAATTTAGATAATGAAAGATATTATTATAATAAATGGGGAAAATATGGGTTACAATTAAAATTAACTATATGGTTGATATACACATCACCCCTCAAGTTACAAGTGGTATATCCTTTACCTGCTGCCTCAATTATTCCCTCCTTAGGAGGTGCATCCTAATTTTTCTCCTCATCATTATCTTGTATTACAAATATTTATGGAAATAGGTATACTAAGTATGATCTTGCTTACCATGTCACCTATGCCTTGATCATACTAACATCATCTACACCCAGGTTGATGATGGACCCATACACTTCATCATTGGTTATACCTATCATGTCCATCTCAATGGGTAATGGTATATCCATTACCCTCAAAGGACATATGAAATACCTCATCTATATAAGTACCTATTAGGCTACCTTATATTAAATTATGAATTGTTGAGTAAAAAACATACTATAATATCTCAATGATAACTCTAAGTCAAATGTGTTAACATTTATTGACTTAGATCTAGTGCAACTTAATTGTATCATCTAGCTATCTTAGGTTCTATCTGTAATGTATCCATGTAATACCTTCCTCATGTATCTCACTAAAATTATATTGATATCAGGTAGTATCATCCTTTGAATGTCTCCTAATGGTATCTATCACCCATCTACTTGAATATATAATAGTCTTGTCCCATACCTAAAAAGGTAATCTAATTGGGATCATAATTAGTAAATTCCTATAATCCCACAGATGTAAAAATATCCAAGTTACCAATGTGCCTTATCCTTATGGACACACTTTTCCTCCTAGCTGCATATAGAAATTTCATATCCCATAATTTAAAAGGTATGCTAATTGGACTCATAATTGGTAGATGATTATAATCCCACACATGTAATAAGGTCTCAGCTATCAATGTTCCACCATGGCTCTTAAATTTTTATTTATATAGATATTTATATAAATTAGTTAACATAAATTGGCACCAAGACTATACCATGTAATACTCCTCTAGATTTATAACAATGAAACACATACTATAAGAACATGCGACACCACTATTATATATGATAAAAAAAATACTAATATAATAATAATAAGATAATTTCACAAAAAAAATGGTGTTCATGATTATAATAAAGCATGAAGAAGATACTAAATTTATAAAGACTCATTCTAATCAGCTGTTTGAGTCAAATAAAAAAAATGTCTATGAATAATGGATGTATTATCAATTAAGGGATGGTTTTAAATAAGAATAAGAGGCTTGAAAAACTTAAAATTTATTATTATAATTTTTATAAATGATCACTACTACTACCTAATTAATGCATTGGATCAATCTAATAATAAAGGGTAGTTATTTTTAAATTCTAGTTAGTAAGTTTTTACAAATCCCCACTCATGTATTTTTAGGGTAACATTTCCTAAATTTTCACAATAACATGCATTTTACATCACCTTGCTTAGTTCATTTGAGTTGTGTATGTGTTTTCCTTTTAATGTGCACAAGTTTTGAGTAAGGTTGGGAAAGGAGTTTTAGATAAGAATAAATTTTATATGGGAATAAGAGTGAAAAATTAGAGCTTTAACTTTATGTCCTATGTTATGGCTACATTATGGTAATGTTATAGAGCCATAGAAGTGAAAATGAGGAAAAAATCATGCTAAAAAATATTAATTTTAAATTCAAAATTGTATCAAGAAGGGACATGCAGACATCTTCAAAACTGAATAAATTTCCATAGAGGCCATTATGTAATAAATTGAAATCATAAATTGATAAAGTAGTAAGGAAAGATCAATCTAGTGAGTTTTTAGATATGTATAAAATTAAATGAGTGATATTTTAATGGATGAAAAGGCTCATTACCATGTATAAAAATGGATTCAAATGACATCAATTTTATTTTAAAAATTCAAAAGGATATCCATCCATTTATATTTATTTATATGATGTCATGAGTTAATATTTAAAATGTCATTGATGTCATCCACCAAAAATATATCCAACCATTAGATTAAAAGGGAGATTTTTAAATATATTAATTTGAGATAGATATTTATTAAAATTTAAATGAATTATACACTATCTAAGCCTTATTTTTTTGAAAATTCAATTGAAATATGGAGAGTAGGAGCGATTTTGAAACTATAGGATGATATCATTAGTAAGGATCCCATATAGCCATTAGATTAATATCTACCACATGAATATATAAACATCAAATATTATTTTAATAAAAGGTTTAATAATATGAAATAGAGATCTAATAAATGGGTCCACTGATCATAGTTTGAAAATTTGAAGTCCCTCAATCCATCAAATTAAAGAGACTATATTATGGTGTCAAATTTTTAAGACTTGGAGTATACATTAAATTATCCATAAGGATATTTAGACATTGATATTTATATATCTAATGACATAATATTGTCATAAAATTAATGTTTATGTCACATCTTAAAATCAACTCATGTCATTATATTGATATTTGTAAGGTGAATCTCTAGTTGTTGATAAACTTAAGGAGATCACACTCATCAGTTAACATGGGAACCTTAAAAAAGATAAATGAATATTAAGAATCCATGACATGAAATTAAATAAAAATACAAAGATAAAAGTGTAGAAGAGAGTTTGGGATACAAATTAATAAAATTTTAATATTTTTACTACAAGATAAGAATGAAAAAAATCATGAAGGCTTGCATGAAGAGGAAAAATGAGGTCCCTGATAAATTATAATCTACTTGGTTTTGGTGTATTTATAACTTGACTTTACCTTTTACTAAAATAGGGATAGTACCTAATGTGTTTCCCTAGGACCCTATAAGGGGTACTACCCCTTGATGCCACTAGGGGCTACCAACTCTAGACCATTGATTCCAAATTTTAAATCCAAAATAAAGATTGGTGAGGAGACTAAGCCCAATGAAGAAGGATTTTACATGTTCCTAATAAATTAAATTTTATATTATTAGTCAAATGTTATGTAGTAAATATATCCTTAGATCCACCAAAAAATGTTACAATTATTGCTCTTGGCTTTTATTTTTAACCACTCTATATTTTCCTTGAGAAAACTATTCTATCTCAAGATTATTTAATTCTCAAATTAAATGGGATTCATTTAAATTTAAATTTAAATAACAAATTTTACTCACCATTTAAATATTTGAGCCCATGAATTTAAATGGATAAGTTATGGTAATATGAAATGCTTCATATATTTTTAAAATAAGCTTATGATTTACTAAAATCTATGAAGTCAAAAATAGGCTACGTGAAGGAAAAAATGAAATCCTAGCATGATTTAAAATTAATATAAATCTTCCTCTTAATTAAAAATATATGATAAGTGCCCAAAATTAAAAATTAATAATATGAGTACACATGGAGAACATTAGCAAATCCGGGTGATATTTCTTGAGCCACTACAAGCTACAACAAGGAAAAATAATTTAAAATTTCATTTAATTATGATAGTGGGTAGATAAAAGTGAATTTATTTTCTTTCTCTTTTCTCTTCTCCATCTTTATATATGTTTTAATTTTATCATTTGAGAAAGGTAATTATATCTTGTAGTCTTTTAGTATATTTATTTTTAGGATTTAGATTGGAACTCCTACTATTTTTTCTAAATTAATATCTCAAGCCCTCTTTTGAAATGCAATGTATTGTGCATAATTTATGCAAGTGAAAATATATTGTGGTTTTATTTTGTCTATCCTTTAGTTTCTATCTTTATATGTTAATTTGTGTTTCTTATTTCCCTTGTATTAATTTCATTTATTTTTGTTTATTTTCCTTCATATATGATAATAACACTATATTCATACATGTAAGAGATCCTCCCATTTTCTATTTTGGTGTACCAACAATTTATGTTATAAATACTTCTAACTCTTTCACCTCTAAATACTTTCCTTAATGAAAATAGATTAGGTAGTTTAAAATTAAGATAGGAAACAAAACCATCTTTGGAGGTTCACTATAAGGAATAGTCTCACACTGAGCATACATCCCATATTTTAGATGTGTTGAAGTTGCATCCAAGTAGATATAATAAACCATTAACATGTATTATATAGATTATGTAGTTATAACTCCACTTGAGGTTTCATGACAAAACTATTTATATCATTTCAATTTTTATACATTATTCCCACCAACTTGGGGAAGTGAAAATACAAGAGTATATGACATAGAGAGGTGAACATACACAGAAAAATACTAATCTAGAAAGTGTGATTACATATTCATCACCTAGGAAAATAATTATCAGTGATGGGGCATAACATTGAATCTATCTTAAGAAGATTCATCAGTTATAAAATTAGGTTCATAATATGTCTTTTCATAATGAATAGTCTAGATTTCATATAGAGCTCATTTATTCCTTTCAACCTAGGGATGCACTTTTATAGTTCTATAATTTTGTCAAGGTGTGTCTATTTCATCTCCTTTGATTTATTGTCATTATTTTTCAAATCAATTTCAATTACACATTTTTATTATTTTTAGCCATTAGATTAAACTTGGTCCACTATTTTAGATTGTTATATTCTAGATATACCTTATGCACTAGTTTTATTTGTTTATGAATAATTAAATATACCTTCAACAAAATATAAGAAAAACATTTTGGTGAACCCATTTTTATTTGAATGCCACATCTTTTTAGGATTCTCATTAAGGTTTTTGGAATGATTTGTGATTTTTCATATATGCATCTTGATTTTACACATTTTATCAAACACCAACCTGTGTGTTCACCTCTTTATATTTTTTTATTACATATATTTGTTTTATATTTTAATAATTATACCTTTGTTCCTTGAGTACATATATTTTTATATGTTTTGTATGGGTATGATCCTATCCATTATAAAATATATGTTTGAAATTCACATATTATTTTTTTTGATGACATTATATTCAGTTTCTTCAATTACTTATTATTTGATCTTATTCCTAGAAAAATTATACTTACACATATTACTATAAGTAGTTCTAGATTGAATGACACTACTATAAATTTAATTTAGTTAAATTGTTATGCCACCCATGTTTCCAAGATACTAGTCATTACTGAGGAACATTTTAGTGATATCCCTTATACTATTGATACAAAATAAAATAATCAGTACAAATTTCTTGATTAGGAGATTCTTATTCATAATACATTATGATAATGGACATTCTAGTGAGGATAGAGAAAAATATTGTGTGAATACACCTCCTAGTTCTTATGACATTCCAAATTTTGAGGGAATTGAAGAATATAATATCAATGCCTTTATTGGAACTTCCCTAAGGAAATTTAGTTATGATTTTTGTCATTATTTAAGAATGAAATAAAATATTTAATAATATAGATGCCTTTATTGACTATAAACATATAGAATCATTACATGATGCTACTCTACCTCTTGGAGGATCTAATTCTATATTAGGTGATTATACTAGTGTTTCTCATGTTATTGACATTTCCTTATATCCACCTAATGCTACACCCCCTCCTTACGTAGATGCTTATATTCCTATATAGTCTAACGATTATATCATTCCTCTTAATACTAATCTAATGACAAATGTGCCTCCACAATAAAATTATTATATTACATCCCTTTATCTTAGACATAGTAAAAATACCAATAATGTCTTCCTTTCAACTAATACTAATTGTAATAAAGCATCAATTATTACATACATACATACCAATTTTAATCTTAGACATAAATTTAAATCCATCAATATTGAAATATAAAAACTTGATGACATGTAATTATAATTTTATCAACAATCTAAAGCATATAATAAACCTATCCATTTAGTTTCATCTAATGGTATATTACACAAAACTTTGTCTATGGAAGTTCTTATTCACCCCTTACCTCTATTTTAAGTCTTAATTTTACATTATATAGTGGTAATGGGGATCCATGACATCATATTGGAGGCTATTTTATATCTTTATTTAGTTTTCATCAACATGATTTAATTATGACCAAGCTATTTATTATAAGTCTAATAGGTTATGCATCAAATTGGTTTTACACCATACATGTGGGTTTTTTTTATATATTCAATGATTTTTAGAATAATTTGTTATCACACTTTTATATAAATATTAGTAAAAGGGTCACATTTTATTGAATTTATCAAATTAAACAAAGACCTAATGAATGCTTATGTGACTGTGTCCTTAAATTTTAAACCATGCTTATGAAAATGTCAAACCAAATTTAGGATAATGAGCTTCATATTAGTTTCTCAAATAGTTTTATTTATCCATTTAAGGACAAATTCATGTATAACACATATGAATATTTTTATGACATTTTTCATGCACTATGAAACATTAACTGTATACATATTTTGTTTCTACATACACTACCTTATAATATCATGTAAATAAACATTCAAACATAAGACTAGTGGTGAATATATGTTGTTAGACAAGAATGAGGCCAAAACCTTCAACATGGTGTTATAAAATAGTGATAGGATTATGTTTCTTATTTATAGGTACACCCACCAGTTTACAACATTACTAGACCCACCTAATAAAGCTATTAAATGCTTAATTTAGTTTAATAATATTACCTTACTTGAGACATATCAATTATATAATACTCAAACATTACATAAAATATATAGCACCATGTTATTTTTGTGACTATCTTTGAGCCCCTAGGCATTCAGTAAATCCATGATTCAAATAAAAACATAAGATTCAAGATTTCATTAATAACAATTATATTAAAATTTAAGGCCATAGTTATACGTTGAAAAAATCCACTGTAATTCCAAATAAATGTTTAAAAGTATTTAGAAATCCTTTTCCAAATAATAATACTAATAATCAAGATAATGTGTACATAAAAACATCTTTATGGTATTCAACTATTTCACATGAACATGATATTGATAAATAATTATAATGGTTTTAGTTATCCATAAAAAACACCTTCCTTTATATTTTATGACTCTAATATACCTAATCATGAGTCAA
The DNA here is from genome assembly GCA_037957365.1 of Torreya grandis. Lineage (NCBI taxonomy): Eukaryota > Viridiplantae > Streptophyta > Pinopsida > Cupressales > Taxaceae > Torreya > Torreya grandis. Next base: position 1,220,759 of record JARHVA010002337.1, read on the forward strand.
ATAATGGTCATCTATATATTTTTGCATATGTTTCCTATCACCATTTGAGTGAAAAAAGAATTTTGGTTGAAAATGGTTATAATAAAAATACTATTAATATGTAGTTTTTATATATTAAAGTCTAATTCAAGCCATATTTAATTATCATGCATATGATACTCTAAAATTATAATTACATTACCCACACAACACTTGATAGGATTATATTACTAGTTGTAATTTCTCCTTAGACCTTTCTAGTTTGGTTTCATGTCATTATTGATAAACTATTATATAATATATTGTTTGGATGCATGTGGATTAATAAAATGAGAGATAAATTATAAATTACACAATTATCTAATGTTTTTGAATGATAATTAATTACACATTGTTCAAAACACACCCTATGAGCTACATATTTTACCTTTGAGATCACACAATGATCATCTAATGTTCTTTGGTATAAGTAAACCATTTGACCTCATGTGATACATTATACTATTTCACACCATAAAATCATGGTTCTTAACAAAATTGATTATGTAAAATCCCCCATAGTGGTTATTTTTTCTCCTATGTTTACATATATGAAACCACCACTATCTCCTATGTGCACTATTTAAGCTCTTATTCATACAATTATAAGACTAAGTCATACATTTTGTACTTACGTACATATCAATATTAGTTTATAACATATTATCTAGGATCAAATCTAAACATATTAATTATCATGACATATTTATATTCATTCCTTGATAGAATTTATAGAAAATCTATTAGCTCACTCTTCACATATCTCTCCTTGACCACTTTTTCGATACATCAAGTGACACATCTAACTCCAATAAAAAATCATGACCTTATAAATTGTATCATTGATTATCTATGCTAGCATACATTTTATGCTTCAATAATACATATTTATTTTATTTTTTCCTTTTTATTTTATATATATTATATTCTTATATATGTTTTTTTTATGATCTCAATTCCATTGAGTTTTATTGAATGCCTTATATTCTTATATATTTGACATATTTGGTGGTTTCATCTTATTTTATGTCACTATTATTCTATCCCCTTAGTTTTTTTTTACTTTATGTGTTTTATTGAACCTCACTCTTTTATTTTTAATTCCATTGCAAATAATTGCACATATTTTTGGATGATGACAATAAATATCAAGACATTTTTTCTAATCATACATTAAATTATAAGTTAAGTAGTAGGTTTTTTTGGATCCTCATCTTATTCTCATTTTATTGTGATCCTCGAGTCTACATTTTACTCAATTTATTTTTTCTTGTAAATTTATTTTATTGAGATTTGCTTGCTTATTATACACACCCTAATTTGGTTAAGCAACCACAAGTAATATTTATTTTGTTTTTATTTCATAGGAAGGTCTTAGTGATGGGTGTGACTCTTGTTTTGATGGTCATTTTGGGTCTTTTGGTCTTTATTATATCTTGTTTTTCCTATTTGATGCAGCCCCATTGGTCTTATGTCATCCCTTCCCAGTCATAGGGGTTGTCTAACATATTATACCTAATGTTTTCCTAGCTTTGTGAACTCAAGACATTAATTCCATAAGTAGACACTATAACCATAGAGTTAGTGTCCAATGATCTATTCCTCACCATGTTTTGGGTCTTAACCCTTCCTTTAACCTTCTCTTATGATTTTACATATATTTTGCATCTTGTCAACAAATAAATAATGTTATAACATTGAAATCAAATTTAATTTTATATAAATATAATCATAAGGAATTTTACATCTATCACTTACTATGTTGGCACATAATTACATAAAATAAATCAATAATATAGCTCAACATACTATATACTACTCAAGTATCACACCTATATTTGTATGCTTGATTAAATAAGGGCCTAAGTGAAAGTCATTATAGCATACCATGTGTGTTTATTATGAGTGTTCATTAAGGGAGTACTAAATGTGATCTGAGTCCCCTATCATTAGGTTTAATGTAAGTAGTGACTAGTATAATAAGGGTTTTGTCTTGCATGATCATAAAATCCCACAACCTATCTTTTCATTTCTTTTTTCATTTTATCTTGTTGTTGTTTCATGTGTGTAGGTTATTATTAGGTTTTGGAGAATAATAATTAAAAATAGGTCAATAGATAGAGAATCATAGTTTTTCAAAAAAATAACAAGCTTATAAGTTTCAAATATAGGTGCTCTCATAAGCACATATCGATTCTTACACAGAGGACATTACCACCAAAAGTGGACACTAATGCCATAGTGTTATTTTCCAAGGTATGGCACTATCCTAGATGGTTTTTGACACTTATATACTATTTTTGACACTTAGACTAGCCTCTATACTTGTATATAGCTTCCAAAGCTTTTATCTTAGGTAGTTTCCCACTAAGTACTTATTTGTGTGATTCATTATTTTTTTAGAAATATAAATTAAGTCAATATTTAGAAAAATTAGTGGGTATATTTATTACATATTCTATTACTTGATTTATTTTATTAGACCTTTAGTAACCTAATATTTACATGTACTAAGTCCTAAATGGTTAAACAAATTGGTGAACATGATTTACTTCAAATATTTCTTAAACCCTTATTTTAATCCTAGGGTTTGCCTTATACACTATTTTATGCTAAATTAGAGTTATACATTAGGATTTTTATAAAACCTAACTGATCTAAATCAGTCCTCTATTAGTATTTCATTAATTTAATACAATTTAAATTTTTACCAACAAACCCTCCAAAACCCTAGATCTGTATACTAGGTCCTTATACATCTAAACACTATACTTTAGGGTTTCAAATATAATTTTGATTTTTTATATAGATTGAGATAAATATTTCCCACATTTACACATATAACTATGTTATATAACATTATACCTATTGTGTGCTCATTATTCATTGTTTACATTATCTTCTTTGTCATGTTTAAAATGACGTCCAAGAAGAATCTTTCCCCTCACCCAATTGATGAATCTATATAATTTTATCATAAATATAAGAATTAATGGATAAATTTTCAATATTTAAAATTAAAACATGATAATTATTTCATTTATGATGATGATGATGCTTGTAATTATGGATATGATGATTACTATGAACATGACAATGATAGTGTTCATGATGATAGATTAGATTCATCTTCTTCTCTTTACTCTCCCTCTTATCATACTTCTCAAAATCAAACTAAAATACAATGTTAAAAAAACCTATTTTTGGTAGTAATTTATTCTAAAGTGACCCTAGATTTTCAACCACTTTTTCTACCTTCTTATTCAAATTACAACAATATAAGTGAAATAAATGAAATCTACTTTCACATGATTCAAGAAATATTGAAAAGAGAAATACATCTTCCTTACCCTTCTTAGATAAACTTAAAAAATCATGTAAAAATTATCTTATAACTTTTACAAATGCACAAAATAAAGTAGATTAAATTATTTTATCACCTTCTTTTTCATTCCAAGCTCAACATAGTGATTCCACACATAATGTTAATAATTAAATTATATCTAACTCTTCTACCCTGAACTCCAAGATTGAAAATAAGGATCATACATGCATTCCACTCATATATAGTGAAGACATGAATTTCATTACACCTAAACATGATGATATATTTTAGATTAGTAAAATGTTAAAATCTTCTTCTACTATCTCTTAGTGAACATGTGACTAAAAATTCTTCTACTCTGACCTCTACTAGTGAATTAATCTCTAAGTTTAATGAACCATGGAATAATAATGATTATTATGATGTTAATTAATAATAAATTAAGTCTACTACTTCTAGTTCTTTCATTACTTATCCCTTTCCTCATATTCAGATTGATTTCTTATCAAATGATAGTTAAAATGCTAGAAAACACACATGTACTTATTATTATGTTCATAGTTTAAATAATTTACATTCACATGATAATAACATATCTTATAGATAAAATATTCCATTAGTAGGTGATACTTATTTTCAAATTAAAAAAATAATAGGTAATAATGAATCGCCTTCAACCCCCTTACTATATTAGAATTTATTTCTCATCGTAACCTCCATGAGGGTGATATCTAATTTACCTCTCACCAAGTCCAACCTATCACCCCTCAAAAGGTTATGGAGAGCAAACCAATCCTCCCTAAAAAAGGTCCCTAGTGTAGTGTACCAATGGCTAATATTAATAATAACATTGAAGAGTTAAATGAACCGCTTGATGTTATTAATATACCTTCACAAGAGGTAATATTCTTGATAAACGTCAAGGGTGATTTACAACAAAAGTAAACCATATAAGATTTGAAAGTAAAGCATACCACTCTTGGGTTTATTATAATTCCATCCATGGTAATATTATTATACATATATTCATCACTACAAAGTTTCCACCCAAAATTAAGATACCATCGTTACCAAAATTTTATGGGAATGGAGACCCATACTTACACCTTCAATATTATGCAAAATCAATGGCATATGTCACTATCAATTTGACTCTACTAAAATCATTTACAATGTCTCTAGAGGGTGGGGCATTAAATTGGTTTCATCATGAACTCCTTATTGGTTCAAAATATACATATTATGAGTTAGAAGGAGTCTTTACAATGCACAACATATAGAATAAGGGACCTTGAGTCACATACAAGAGTTTACCTTCACTACACTAGGGTAAGTCAAAAATAGTGAGTGATTACATTTTATGATTCAAATAATGCATAAAAAATGATTAATCAACCAAAAAATTTAGAGGTACAATACATTTTTTATAGAGGCCTCATCTTCTCTCTCAAGGAAAATTATATGTGTGAGAGATCCAAATCATTTTAGCATCTATGTAAAACCTCTATGGTATTAGAGAAAGAGTTGGGACTAGTTGAGACACATTCAAAGGAATATTTGGATATATAATTCCCAAAGCCATAGTAATTTAATATGGTGCATGAACCTATTCCACTAATTATTAATAAACAAGTGAAGCATAAAAAATAATAAATATACTAAATAAGGGTAAAGATCCACCTCACAAGGCATCTCCTATAGTGAGTAAAACACAAGACACTAATAGAGAGGATATAGAAATTTTAGATAGAGATAGGCCTCATGATATCTTACTTACATTATAAGATAATCAGATGATCACACTTCCTTCTACTCATCACCATCTATCACACTATAGGCATTGGAGACAAAATAAACCATATTGTAATTTTCATTAGATAAATGGACATTTAAATAACTCTTATGAACTAAAATATCATATTGACCATTATGTTGACTAATGAATTATAGAATTTAGAAAGGGGGCATTGAGATCTCATTCTCAACACTCTCCTAGATCACACTCCTATATGACTAAGTTATCCTAACATGTTCCTTTTAAATATCCATTCATTACTCATCATATGAGCCATGTGTTTTCTAGGACACCTACTTATGAGAGATCTAGTGCACCATAAGGTTAGTAGAGATGGTGTTTAGTTAATAGATACCCACCTACTTATATTATCATGATATAGAAATGGAAAGTAACTTAATTACTAGTTATAGTTCAACAATTGATTAAGATATTTGGTGGAGATCATATAAATTGGAGAAAAATTCAATAACTGATTAAGATATTTAGCATAGATCATAGAAATTAGAGCAAAATTCAAAAAATGATTAAGATATTTGGTAGATATCAAAAAAATTACAGCATAGTTCAATAACCATTTAATATATTTAAAAAAGATCACATAGATCATAGCGTAGTTCAACAACCAATTAAGATATTTGGTATAGATCATAGAGATTAGTGCATAATTTTCCAACTAATTAATATAATTGGTAGATATCAGAGAGGTTAGATAATAAATTTAGTATGAAAACCAATTAGTCTATTTATTACAGAGTCTACACATCTATCTACTAGCAGTGTATCATGAGAAGTATTAGTTCTAAAGTTTATTTCTATTTTGGCATAACATGAGTAGTACACTCACTTGTTCACAATGCTATCTAAGTTCAAATTATGCATATCATAATTACATGATTCTCACATATCCTATGATACTCCTATAACACCTATACTAATAACTAAAATTCTTAATCTAATAAACATATCTTAAACATTTATAAATAGAAAAACAATTAGTTACTATTACTTAGACACATAAAATATTTCCATATCAACATATAAACAATGAATATAACCAAATATATAAGTACATACAAAATTCCACAATTGTAGAAGCCAATGTACTTGATACCAATGTAACAATAACTAAAAATACACACACACACACACACACACACACACACACACACACACACACACACACACACACATGTGTGTGTGTGTGTGTGTGTGTTTTAGTAAAATGATATAAGTCACTCAATAGTTTAGGTTTAGTCATTAGGATTATCCCCCTTACTCTCACTCTTTGATGCATCCATATTGGAGCTAGATGTTCCACCATCACTCCTAGATTTCGTTTGAGACCAATGTCTTCATGCTTTATCCTATAACACTATTACCTCAACCACCATCTCTTTGTGCTCTCATTATAGACATATATAGTCATCTAGTATCCTAGTACCTACCCTACCCATAATATTTGGTGTGGGTATTAATTACCTTTATAGCTCTACATGTGCCTCATCCCTTTAGGTATCTACTCATGTATATGTTATAGTGGCAATCATTGATTGATAAAATAAGTGGGCATAATGTCAAGAACATCATTATCCCTCTCCATTAATAGATCATCCATGACATCATCAGGGATATGATGTGTTAGTAATTAGATAAGAAACTAAATATTAGTATTTTAATACCTTTCATCACCTAGACCTATGTATATCAAAACAATACATCAGATACTTACCCAAATAAATTGGTAACAAAGTAAACTAAACATATAGATATATAATAAAAAACTACCCTCAATTAACCTAATGAGATTGACATCCACCACATCCTATATGATAATCACACCTTTTATAAATAATGGTGCCCATGTCTATTGTACCCACCATGATATGTAGGCATTGGTTTCTCCTACATCATCCATGTTAGGTATATCCTACATTAAATATCACTCTATTTTTGATGGTCTAGGCCTACTCTCTAGCCTCACTAGAGTTTGATAAATCTTTACTCACACCCATGGTTCCAATGAAAATCATGAGTAATACCAAACTATCATGTTACTCATTCATACTAAAATATCTTGAACACATTGACCTAATGGTCATGCATCTAGTAATTATATCTCTTTTCATCAACCTATCCAAATAATCCCTCAAAGCCCTTGTAGAGTCTCCAAATAATATCTATTTTCATTAACCTATCCAACACCTATTTATATTACATCATTCTCCTCTTGGGCATGTGAACCATACTAGTCCATCTCTCCACAAGCATTTATAGGTGATCCCAATTTCCTCATGGAAATTATAGACCAAATTTGAATTTTAGTTAAATTGGGTCAACCCCTATATATTGAAACTTTTTAAAGGTTCCCATATGTATAATAAGGTCTCATTTGTGTCTAAACATCACACCTATCCTTACTCTAATATTGGTGTAAGCCTATCTTCTTTGTACTTGCCTAATGAACCAAAGTCAATTTTGGTCAACTTTGGTCAAACATGGTCAAAACATTAAATTATTATATAAATGTCATAATATGGTAATTGAAGTGTTTAAAGTGTTAGTAAGTCATACATTTGTCCTTTACCATGTTTCATATGAAAAAAATGCCTTTTGGTCACACTTTTGGCTCGTTAAATGACTTGTATAGATTTATCAAAGGAGCATATTTGTCACAAAAAAATTTTCTAACGTGTTTGGGTCATAATAGGTTAGGAATTAGTCATATTAAGTTAATAATTAGTTTCATGCACACAAATAGGGAGTTTCCCTTAAAAATGGCCCTTAATGGCACTTATATAGATTTGGTGAGCTCACTTTAAGGTAAAAACAAGGGCAAAGTGTCTCTTGAGATCCCTAATGTATTCCCTATGATTTATGTGCAGAAATATAGTCAAAGAGATCAATTTTTCCTTCCTCTCCTTCTTTCTTACCTTCACGAGCCAAGAAGGGTCAACTTCAAATGCTTGGTATAATCTATAAAGATGGAGTTAGAGGGAGTTATCTACCAAGTTGAAAGGGGTCTTAGTCTGATTCAAATCCATTTAAAGAAGTTTGAGTTTCATGGCTCCTCCTTTATGAACCATTGTTAAGAATCTAGGTATCTTTTTATGCTTCTACATTTATGAGGGGTCCCTATTTGAGCTTGTTTTAAAATGTTTTGATTTGATTTGATAGTTTGGATATTTTCAAGTGTTTCTTAGGACCTCTCCAAAGGTTTCTCCATCATAATAATAGAATGAGTGTTCTCAAATTCATGGGAACACCTCTTCAAGTCTTTTTTATGGCTGCAAAATCACTTCCTTCTTTATGGAAAATCTTGATGCTTTTGTAACTATCTAAAGGTTATCATTGCAAGTTTGTAGAGGGATATTGAGGTTAAACAAGTGAAAATAATTATATGCAATGGTGGCAAGAATCCTAATCTCATAATTCTCTAAAACTTGCTTAAGGTGATAAAAAATATTCCTCACACTCATAAATGTGCACCTATAGGTGACTCTATAGAGCCTTTAAGGTACTTGTACATAATAGTGAAGCATGATAAGTTATCTTTTAGAACCATACATGTGGGAAAGATAAAAATAGACCTCTTTAAATCATCAATTGGGAAATAGAAGGTGAATTTTTTTTAAAGCATAAGAAGACTATATTTTGTTCTCTCTATCCCTAAAACAACTAAACAAAGGTCTATAAGATTTTTAAAGAAAGCATATAACATGATGGAAATGATACTGAGACATATAATTTGATTAATCTTATAGATATATCATAGGCCAACACCCATTCCAAAGATGGAGGTTAAAAGGTAAAAGAAGGTAAGTTTTTGAAGTCTCCCAATATGCCCATAAACACAATAAATTCCTATAATATTGTCTGTGTCTGAGTCAAATAATGACCTTTTTCTTCCATTCAAGTAGTAACTTGAGTTCATATCCATGGTTAGTGTTTTAAATATATGAAATTTTTCTTATGAGTGTAAATATCATCATAGGAAGTGATACACTATTGTTTAACCTCATTTTGAATACCCTATCCATACATAGGCCTAAAAAGTTACACCTATAGCTAGGTAGGTAAATAGTGAGATAGTCTTCATGCTTAGTGATGTCAAAAGGGGAATTAAATATAAAGTAACTAAATTAACATGAATTATTTTGAGCTCAAGGTGATCACCAAACATCGTAAGTAAGGTCTCAACATGGAAATCAATACCTAGAGGTCTAAGAGGCACCTATAGGTATGGTATTGAGGAGAAAGATGTATCAATCTAAGGAAAACATAGTTTAGACCTCCTTTGAACATATAAGAGAACACAAGATGAGTTCAGGTTGTATAAAAGGTGGTGTACCGTACAGTTGATTCAAGTAAGACTTTTCACATCATGATCAACCTTAGATGATTCAAGGTAGCCTACAATAATAAAAGATAGGGTTATCTCAATCATAGGACATTAGAGACTTAGTTATGATAATATATATATATATATATATATATATATATATATATATATATATATATATATATATATGAGAACCAAATTGGAGGTTGGAATGATGCCTCAAGTGAACTATCACTACATAGGATGTTAAGGGTTCCATAGGACTCTTTCAAAAGAGTGGAACTCAACTTTATATCACCTTTGTCAAAGTGTAGGGTTTATACATGAGTGAAAAGTACCCCCTATTTGAGACATAATAGGGGGTACTTCCCCTATTTTCTTATTAAAAAAACTACTGGAGAGGATTTTAAAAATATTAGGGATTTCCTATATAAAATTTCATCCTTTTTTGATGATTATATACCCTTAACCTTCCCTAATTTCTAAGGCAGACCTTTTCAAGACATACTATCTATAGGGTTTTGAAACATTGACCATATTTGCACTTGAATGTGCCTTATATTTTATATGTTTATGTTGGTGAGAGTATTTTTATGTTATTTTAAACATGGTGAACAATATTTCACTTTACATTTTATTTTTTAACCTATAACACACTCTTATATGCACTTGAGCCCACAAGATTAGGATTACCATTATCCAAATAAGTAAACATAGTCATATTTAGGGAAAGTCCTAGTTTATAATGAAGGTAGTGTTTAAAATGTGATAAATGAAAGATAATGAAACAAGTGAGTTAAAATAAAGAATAAAAGTATTTTAGGAGACTATGAACATCACCATTTTTATCTAAACATGCAACATAGCCTATAGGTAGGGGTGAATAGGGGTATCATAGTCAGCCATGACAAACCTAATCTTGTGGGCTCAAGTGCATAGAAGAGTGTGTTAGAGGTTAGAAAAGAAAATGGAGAGTGAAATAATGTTCACCATGGTAAAAATGAAAAAAAAAATACTCTCAAAAAAATAAACATCTAAAATATAAGGCACTTTCAAGTCCAATTATGGTCAATGTTTCAAAACCCTACAGATAGTCTGTCTTGAAAGGGTTTGCCTTAGAAATTAGGGAAGTTCAAGGGTCTACACTCATCACAAAAGGATGAAAATTTATATAGGAAATCCATGATATTTTTAAAATCCTCTACAATATTTTTTTTAATAATAAAATAGGCTAGGTACCCCTTATTTTGTCTTAGATAGGGGGTACTTTTCACTCATGTATAAACCCTACACTTTGACAAAGGTGATATAAAGTTGAGACTAGAAGAAAATGAAATCTTTAAAGAGGGCTTTTAGAGTTTTAATACACCTATAAAAACATGATAGACACCTCATAGGAAAGATAAAACTAACAAGTTGATCCATGCTCCATGGTTTGTAGTTAGCATTGAAAGGAATGGTAAAGCCTATTGCTAGGCAAGGAGGTAAATTTTAATCTATAGTATTGTTGAGGCACTTTAACTTGTTTGATCATGATTAGGGATTTCATAAGATGCATTTAGGCTGATAGTATGAAATTAATCTCAATTTAAGGGTTCAAACCACCAAAAGTTGTAGATAGACTATAAAACTAATACTAGGCCTAACATCTAAAGAGAGGCCAACTTTAAATTTGGCTTGAAATGTACACTAAAAAATATTTAATAACTATTGTGAGATTATTATAGGTATGATATAACCTTCACTTTATAGATAAATCCACCAAAAATCCATTTCTTGGCATCAAGTGTAAACATGCCTATGTAGACTGCTAAAAGAGCTTGAGTGGTCATGTTTAAATGATTATAACTACTCTAAGGCTTTGCATGGAGAGTTAAGGTGCTCATAGGTGTTAAGGAGGGTTTCTAAGAATCCATTAATGGAATTGGTTTAAATATCCAATGTGTAGCCTTTATGAATAAAGGTTAAGACCTAAAATTTCTCTAAACCCTCACAAAAACCCAACTTAGACCTGATGGAGAAGATGAGATAAATGGATTGTAAAGGATAGGGAGATGATTTGAATATGTATAGGACTCTTTAGGGATCCTCCCCATGTAATGGAGTTGTACTACACTCGTATGGATGGTGTATAATAGATATTTCTTTGACAAATTTATGTGTTTTATAAGTATGGAGAGTTTTCAAAAGATGAAATCACCCTTAGGAGAAATATTGGGTCTTCTTATAGGTCCTTGTGTTCATATATTGAGGTATTTAAGCTCTTAAGTGTGTCTTATATCTTCATCATCTTAGCTAGTATAGTGAGTAGGCAGTGAACACTTAGTAAAAAACATGAAATATCTAATTGGGAAGCCTTTTAAGGCTTGATTAATGAATCTAATGAAATGGAGACTATTAACATGTGTCATTCCTCCTTGTGCATGGATTATATTGAAGAATTTTCAGCATGGTTTGTTCTAAGTGTGAGTAGTGCATGAGAGGGAGTTATTTGTAACTATTTGAGATGATTGCTAATGGCTAGAAGGATACAAATGGTTTGAGATCATTATATTATATGTATAATATTTTTAGTAACCCCTCCCCCTTAGATCAACCATCATACCTGACCCTATTTATTGGTGCGGCTATCTAATGAAGGCAAATGATGAGGGTAGTTTCATATGCATGAGAGAGCATCCACCCCACATATGAAGGAGTTAGATGAGTTAAGAGACATTTGCCTTATTTTTTCTTATAGGAACTATATAATTATTTATTCCATGCTATTTTAACTCATTCTCCTTTCTTGACAAGTGTCTTAGTGGCTCTTGAGCTTCACCTTCTTTCTTTTCTTTCACATTTTCTATATATACCAACCTTTATGACTATTATACATATCTCTCCACTGAAGTATGGAAAATTGCTACTCAATTTTTTCCTTGAAATAATAAATGTATTTTAACCTCATTCATGACTTCATGAAGTTCATGTTATGGTTGTTGTTATTATACAAGTGTATTTTGCTTACCTTGATATGTTATCCTTCCTAGTGACTTATGTAGTTTGAAGGCTCTCTTTTGGAGTTCAACAAGAAGTGTCTAATATGGATTATAGGTATGGTGAGTAGCTTATTCATTATTGTTTATATAAGACCTATTTTATAATTCTTCATATCTGATATGATCTTCAAGACCCCATGCTTGAAATAATGATGTAGAAGAAGAGATTTTAGTTTGATGGATGAAGTGTATGTGTAGTTTTCCTTTTGGTTCCAAGTGCATTGAAAGTTGTGTGATTATACCATATATTTATTGCATCACCTCCTTAGATAGGTTTATTTTAGTATTATTAATCCTTTTCCTCATAAATTAAGGTGTAGTTTTAGTGTGTGGAAGTGGTACATCAAGGAAACTAGCCCTAATCTAGGGACTCACCTCAACTTTGGGTTAGCCACAACCTTGAGTTGTTTCCATTATTCTACTTGAATGAGGAGAGAATTTTCATCTCCTTAAGAGGTGAAATTTCAAGTGACAATAGTTTTTGGCATGCCTGGTGGGACTAAAAAATCCATTCCTTGAGGATTTTTGGTGTTATCCTTGAGATATCAACCTTTGTAGGCAATTCCACTAAGTACCAATGGTGACTCCAAGCACAAATATACTATTCAAGTAGTCCAAGTACTCTAATTTAATTTTTTTATTATTATATACATATCTCATGAATGATTCATGGATAATTTTTATGTTGACTTTATCTTAACACAAGTTGGTAAGATATATCCATCTTTGCCCATCTCCTATCGATATGAACAAGTCTTGGTTAGTCTTGTAAGTCAAAATATGGCCATATTCAACCCTAATATGATTTTCATCAGTCTTATAATAAACCTTCACAAGACTATGTTTCACCTAGTTCACCTATTTCTTCTCCAAGTTAGTCCATTACAAGTTTCAAGAAGACTCTCATTGGCTATAAGGACTATATGCTAGATCTTGATACTAGAAATGGTTCTAGTCAAGTCATCCCTAGTGATTATATGAAGAATGTGAGGGATGATTTAGAACTATTGAAGAGATAATGGATTCCCATTGAGAGAGATAACTAATAAGGCCTTACAAGTGAAATGCTTGATGTTTGTGGTCTAATTTTCCACATAGAAGAGAGGTTGAAATCTCATGAATTAGCTCAATATTGGTAGCTATAATACACCCCACATAAACCTTTAAGTGCATCAACTATACCTATTCAAAATAATGATCTAAACATGCTTCAAAATCCCCAAGTCCTTCATGCATTACCCAAAGTTTCCCTTCTTGGAAGTCTATCTAAGAGAGAAGACAAAGGAAGAGGGACACCACTGTTGGAGAATATTTTGAGAGAAGAAGGCTGATGTTGGATACTCATCTTGATAAGGAGATTAGGATGGCAAAATAAAATTGACACAACACATTGTGTCAATAGAAAATGAATTTTATAAGTGTTGCATTCCTTCATTTTCATCTCAGCCTCATGAAGAACTCTCTAACTGTAGTTTCCCAAGATGGAAAGAAGAAAAGGAATGTCTAAGTGGAGAAGTTGGAAGTGGAGATATATATTAACCTACTCAAATAACTCCCATCCCTCCTCAAATATCCTTTTTTCCTTCATCCTAACTTATTTTTACTTCCTTTCTTAATGAAGATACTATTTCCCCTTAAGAGAAGTTATTTCAAGAAAACCTTGCCAAAAGAATTGAGGAGTTAGAACTCAAAATGTAGAATCTATCATATATTCAAGGGAATATTAAAGCCAATTAAGTCATTGAAATTAATTTGGATCATTTTATTGAGGGGAAATCAGATTCTAATGATGAGGATTGCATTGCTCCTTGGAAGCCTTTTTGGTCTAAAATTCTTGGTTTTTAGATGCCTAGTATTGGCATCACTAAGAGGGAGAAGGAAATGGAAATTTTAGATTAGGTTCATGATGAGAAAGAAATTAATTATTGTGAAAAAACATTAGATTGTGATGATGGGGAAGAGGACCTTACTTGTAGTGAAGAAAAATTCTTAGAAGAGGTTCTTTGAAGAAGATGAATAAGTAACTTTTCCTTGTGTTCCCTTTCATGATGTTGATAAAAAAGAGGATGATGACTTATGGTAGATATTTGAAAGCATTTGAAATGAATTTTAAAGCCTCAAGGGGCCTATAATTCCTTTGGAGATGACTACAAGAGATGGGAATAAATATGACATATTTTAAGAAGAAGACATGTGGCATATCTATATGCCAATGTTCAAAGAATATGAAGATAGTGATAAGGAAAGACTTATAAGAAAACAAGACCAAGATGTTGAGTAACAAGTAGGTGTTGAGAGGTATCACCATCAAGAGAGTCTAAATCATGATTGAGTATTATATGATGACTATGAGTCTTTTGAAAATGGTTTGAAGATTGATTCTAGAACCACATGTGAAGCTACTCCTAAAAAAATCAAGGTGTTTGAATAAGAAACACTCCTATAATTCCATGATATAAGACTTCTTGAAGGGTTTGAAGAGGTTGTAACAAAAGAGAACAGCAACAAAACCTTTCAAGAGGACAAAAAAATTCAATAATATATTCTATATAGGGAATGTAAATCTACCATGATGAGACTAAAGAGCAGTAGTATGAGGTATCTTTCCAAGGTCAATGAGAGTTTATTTACCTTGGAGACTTTTTTGAGATGAATCCATCACAAGATAAGCCAAGATAAGGAGAAAAAAAGGAGCATGTGTTATCTAATACTACATCCAAAAGGAAGCATGATTTGCACCCTCATTCATCTCTTGAAGAAGTAAATTCAAGATAATTTACTTTTAATATAAGAAGGGAGGTATGTTTTATTAGATGTACATAATTAGTTTTCTTTCTATTGTGTCTTATGTTCCTGGAGTAATTAATAACATAAGTGTACCTTTGCATTGTGTGTTTCCTTGGTCTTAGTGTGTATTATCTTTCCTTTTGTTTTTTCAGGTCAAATTACTATCTTTTTATTCAAGTCAAGGGATTATACTATTGTTTCCAAAGTGATTTTAAATCTCTTACCCAATGGATATGATAAGGCTATTGGTCCTTAACATAGGCAATCATGCTACCCCTAGGAATTGATAAAAGTGTTAACCATATTTGAATTTTAATCAAATTGGATCAAACCATATATATTAAAACATTTTTAAAGGATAACATATATCTAATAGGGTCTCATGTGTGTCTAAACATCTCACCTATCTTTGATCTAATATTGGTGTAAGCCTATCTTCCTTGTACTTCCCTATTTAACCCAAGTCAACTTTAGTCAAACATGGTCAAAGTCTCAAATTAATCTATAAATGTCCTAATATGGTCATTTAAGAGTTTTAAAGTGCTCCTAAGTCATAAATTTGTCCTTTGACATGCTTCATATGCAAAAAATGCCTTTTGGACACATTTTTGGCTCATTAAATAACTTGCACATATTTTTAAAAGGAGTATATTGTCACGAAAAAATTTTATAATGTGGATGGGGTTGGAATAAGTCAATAATTAGTCATAGGTAGTTAATAATCAGTTTGATTCGTAAAAATAGGGAGTTTCCCTTAAAAACAAGACCTTAATGGCACTTGTACAAATTTGGTGAGCTCACTTTTAGGTTATAACATGGGAAAAGTGTCTCTTGATCTCCCTAAGGTCTTACCTACACTTGGTGTGCAGAAATAAAGTCAAATAGATCAAATTTTTATTCTTCTCCTTATTTCTTACCTTCACAAGCCAAGAAGGCTCAACTCTAAAACCTTTTTATAGTCCGTACAGATGGAGTTGGAGGGAGTTATCTTTGGAGTTGAAATGGGTATTATTATAATTCAAATCCATGGAAATATGTTTGATTATCATGTTTACTCCTTTATGAACCATTGTTAAGAAGCTAGGAAGCTTTTTATATTTCTACATTCATGAGGGGTCCCTGTTTGAGCTTGTTTCAAAATGTTTTACTTTCATTTGATCGGTTGATTATTTTTAGATGTTTTTCAAGACCTATCTGTAGGTTTATCCATCATAATACTAGCATGAGTGTTCTCAAATTCATAATAAATCCTCTTATAGGCTTTTTGATGGGTGTAGACTCTCTTCCTTCTTTATGGAATATCTTGATGCTTTTGTAACCATATGGAGGTTACCATTGAAAGTTTGTAGAGGGATAATGAGGTTGAACAAGTGAAAATAATTATACACAATGGTGGAAAGAATATTAATCTCCTAATGGCCTAAAACTTACTTAAGGTGATAAGAAATCTACCTCACACATAGAAATGTGCACCTAAAGATGACTCTACAGAGCCTTTAAGGTAATTTTATAGGATAGTGAAGCATGATAAGTTATCTTTCAAACCATTTCATGTGGGAAAGATCAAAATAGACCTCTTTAAATTATCAATTGGGTAAGATAAGGTTCAAATTATCTTTAATCATAGGAAGACTATATTTTGGTCTCTGTCCCTAAAAACACTAAACAAATGTTTATAAGATTTTTTAAGAAAGTATATTACATGATGGAAAAGATCGTAAAACATATAATTTTATGAATCTTTTATATATATACATATATATATATATACATATATATACATATATATATATACATATATATATATATATACATATATATATATATATACATATATATATACATATATATATATATATACATATATATATGTATATATATATATATATGTATATATATATATATATATATATATATAAGGTGAAAATTATCTTTAATCATAGGAACACTATATTTTGGTCTCTATCCCTAAAAAAACTAAACAAACGTTTATAATATTTTTGTAAGAAAGTATATTACATGATGGAAAAGATCCTAAAACATATAATTTTATGAATCTTATATATATATATATATATATATATATATATCATAGGGTAACACCCATGCCAAATATGGAGTTCAAAAGGTAAAATAATGTAAGTTCTTGAAGGCTCCCAATATGCCTATAAACATAATGAAATCTTTCAATATTGTCTATAGGCTTGAGTCAAATAATGAGCTTTTTATTCCATTCAAGTACCAAATTAACTTTATCTCCATGGTTAGTGTTTTAAATTTTTTAAAGGTTTCCTATTAGTCTTAGTCTAAATATCATTATAGGAAGTGATACACTATTGGTTAACCTCC
This sequence comes from Torreya grandis, assembly GCA_037957365.1. Taxonomy (NCBI): domain Eukaryota; kingdom Viridiplantae; phylum Streptophyta; class Pinopsida; order Cupressales; family Taxaceae; genus Torreya; species Torreya grandis. Next base: position 1,238,416 of record JARHVA010002337.1, read on the forward strand.
TTTTGCATACCCTAACCATACACAGGCCTAGAAAGTTGCACCTATAGCTACGTAGATAGGCAATGAGATAGTATTGATACTTAGTGATGTGAAAAGGGGAATTTAATGTAAAGTGAAGAAATTAACATGAATCATTATTATCTCAAGGTTATCACCAAACATCATAAGAAAGGCCTTAACATGAAAATTAATACCTAAAGGTTTGAGAGGCACCTATAGGTAGGGTCTTGAGGAGAAAGATGTATCAATCTAAGGAAAACTTAGTTTAGACCTCTTTTGAACATATAAGAGAACATGATATGAGTTCAAGGTGATATATAAGATGTTTTTCCCTAAAGTGAATTCAAGTAAGCCTTGTCACATCATGATCAACCTCAGATGATTCAAGGTAGCCTTTGACAGTTAGAGATAGGGTTATCTCAATCATAAGACAATAGAGATATAGATATGATAAAAAAATGTGTGTGAGAACCAAGTTGGAGGTTGGGATGATGAATCAAGTGAATTATCACTTAATGGTATGTTAAGGGTTCCATAATACTTTTCTAAGGGAGTCAAGCAAGCCTATAATAGGATCCAAACAAGTAAAAAGAGTCATATTCAGGGAAAAGTCCTAGTTTATAAGGAAGATGGTGTTTAAAATGTGAGAAATAAAAGATAATTAATAAATAAAAAAAGGATCTGAGGATAATATTAACATCACCATTTATGTCTAAACATGAAACATAGCCTACAAATAGGGGTGAATAGGGGTATCATAATCAACCATGACAAACCCAGTCTTATGGGCTCAAGTGCATATAAGAGTGTGTGAGAGGTTGGAAAAGAAAATGGAGAGTGAAGTAATGTTAAAAATGGTAAAAATAACATCAAAATACTCTCACTGACACAAACCTAACCAAGATAAGGAAATTTCAAGTGAAAATATGATTAATGTTTTAAAACCCTAAGACAAACTATCTTGAAAAGGTATGTCTTAGAAATTGGGGAAGTTCAAGGGTCTAGAATCTTCACCAAAGGTTGAAACTTTATAAATATAATCCTTGTCAGTTTTATAATATTCTAAAATAGTTTGTTTTTCTAGGAAAATAAGGTAAGTACTCCCATTTTTGTCTCAGATAAGGGGTACTTTTCCCTCATGCATTAACCCTACACTTTGACAAAGGAGATAGAAAGTTGATACCAAAAGCCAAGGAAACCTTGAAAGAGGATTTTTGGAGTTTAAATACACATATAAAAACACTATAAACACCTCATAAGATAGATAAAACTAATAGGTTCCCCATGCTCCAAGTTTTGTAATCAACATTGTAAGGAATGGTAAAGCCTATTTCTAGGTAAGGAGGTCATTTTTCATCTACAACCTTTGTGAGGCACTATAAATTATTTTATCATGATTTATGGATGTAATAAGAGTGTTTTTGGCTGATAGTATGCAAAAAATAACAATTTAAGGGTTTAAACCATCAAAATTTGTAGATAGGCTATAGAGTTAATACTAGGCCTAGCATCTAAATAGAGGCCAAAACTAGTTTTGGCTTGAAATATACACCAAAACATATTAATTTTTTTTTTTGAGATTATTATAGGTATGATAGAACCTTCAATTTGTAGATAAATTCCCCAAGAAGCCATTTCTTGGCCCAAAGTGCACACATGCCTATGTAAACTACTAAAAGAGCTTGAGTGGCCATATTTAAATGCTTATAACTCATCTAAGGATTTTCATGTAGAGTTAAGGTTATCATATGTTTTATGAAGTGTTTATATGAATCCCTTAGTGGCATTGGTTTAGAACTTTAATGTGTAGCCTTTATGAATAAAGGCTAAGACCTAAAATTGATCTAAACCCTCACAAAACCCCAATTCAAACTTGATGGATAAGATGAGACAAATTTAGCTTCTAGATGGAGTGTAAAGGATAGGGAGATTATTTTAAGCTATAGAGGACTCTTTATGGATCCTCCCCATGTAATTTATTTGTAGTACACTTGTATAGATGGTGTAGAACAAAGATTTCTTTGACATATTTTTGTGTTTTATAGGTATTCAGAGTTTTCAACAGATGAAATCACACTTAGGAGAAATATTAGGAATTTTTATAGGTCCCCATGTTCATATATTGATTTATCTAATATCTTAAGTGTGTCTTCTATCTTCTTCATCTTAGCTAGTCTAGTGAGAAAGCAGTGAACACTTATTGAAAAATATGAAAGATGTAAGTGGGAAGCCTTTTAGGGATTGAATAATGAATATAATGATATGAAAACTATTTAAATGTGTCATTACTCCTTGTGCATGGATTATATTGAAGAATTGGAATCATCTTGTGTGTCAGGTGTGAGAGGTGCATGAGAGGGAGTCATTTATAACTATTAGAGATGATTGTTCATGGCCATAAAGATATGAGTAGTTTTATATCATTCCAATTAATGTAGAGGATTTTTAGTAAATCCTCCACCTCATATAAACCATTAGACCTGACCCTATTTAGTGGTGAGGTAGTCTAATGAAAGTAAATCATGAGGGTAATTTCATATGCATGAGAGAGAATCTACACCACATATGGAGGAGTTAGATGAGTTGAGATACATGTGTCCTTGTTTTTCCTTGTAGGAAATATATAATTATTTATTACATGTTATTTTAACTCATTCACCTTACTTTTAAAAAAAATTAGTGACTCTTAAGCTTCACCTTCTCTCTCGTCTCTCACATTTGCTATATATACTAGCCTTTTTAGCTATTGTATGGATCTCTCCACCTGAGTATGGTAAATACATAATTAATTTTTGCCTTGACCTAATAAATAATGTTATTTTATCTCATTAATGAATTCATCAAGTGCATGTTATGGTTGGTACTGTACAAGTATATTTTGCTTACCTTGACATGTTATCCTTCCTAGTGACTTGTGCAGTTTGAAGGCTCTCTTTTGTAGGTCAAAAATAAGTTTATAATATGGATAATAGGTATACTTATTAGATTTTAATTATTCTTTATAGAATACCTATTGTCTAAGTCCTTCTATCTTAGACTCTCTTCAAGACCTGATGCTTGAAATATTAATGTAGAAGAAGAGATTTTAGTTTGATGGATGAAGTGTATGTGTATTTTTCCTTTTGGTTCTAGGTGAATTGAAAGTGGTGTGAGTAGACCATATATTTTGTGCATCACCTCCTTTTATAGGTTTATATTAAGCTTCTTAACCCTTTTCATCTTAAATGAAAGTGTGGTTTTAGTGTGTGGAAGTGATACATCAAGGGAACTAGCCCTAATCTAAAGACTCACCTCAAATTTGGTTCACCCACATCCCTAAGATGTTTCTATTATGCCACTTGAATGAGGATATACTTTTAATCTCCTTAAGGGGTGTAGTTTCAAGTGATAATAAAAACCCCTCAATTCTATCCACTGTATTATACTCATCATTCCAATAGTGAAATAATGTTAAAGATCCAATGCCACCCATGGACAACTTGTGAGGTAAATGGTATAAATCCTAACATAAGTGGGATATTATAGTAAAACCCCATGATTATATGGTCCTATGATCATAAATATCCTACACTATACCATGTATCCTATATGAAATGATATCTCACTCTCATCCATAGTAACAAAGTAAGATAGTAGCACTGCCAAAAACATTTGTAACCAGAGAGCATTAGTTGTAATAATCAAAGATAATAATACATTACTACTACTCCATGCTTGATTATTCCCCATGGGAACCAATTTAAAGTACCTCACAAACTATTGTATAACTTATCTCTAATGGCTTCTTATAACACTACCCTCTAACAAGTAATGGGAAATCTTAAGATCCTATAAACATCTTCTAGTGTCATAATAATCTCCCCAGTTGATAACCAAAATGTATACATACTATCATTACACCTCTCGCATAATGATATCATCATATGCCTATCCTAGGTCATTAGAGTAAGTGATTTCATGTGACCTAGACCAGCTCTATCGATCACTATCCTCTCAACATCTTTCAAGGGTAATCCCTATAAATACTCCATCATCCAAACACTCTATGAATCCCTCATATGCACATCCACCTATAAGATACAACCAAATTTAGCATTATTATCTCAAAATACCATATAAATATATATTAATAGTCATAAATATAAATTAGAATCAAAACTAGCAAATTTGGCTTAGTGGAATCTAGTGTTACATCATATATAGTAGTGTTGGACAATAGTGACATGCCTAGGATAATAACACCATGCCTAAGACACTAGAACCATACATAGGAAACTAGTGTCATATTTATAAATAAGACCCAAAATTACCAAATTTCGACTAAAAATTATTTGAAAATGTAATAAATATATAAAAAATAGGGAAAGTGATAGATTACTTACCAAGGTAACCTCCTCCCTGACATGGATAAGTGCCTCTACCTCCTCATACTACATCACACTTGATCCTCATCTTCGCATCATGTTTCTAATATTAGAGAAAAAATTATATATTAACTCAAATAGTTTAAATTATTTGTCAAATCAATTAACCAAACTATTTAATCCATGTATTAAAAATGTCACCTATCTAAGATTGACCTTGCATGACTATTTTTCCAAGTAATACCAAATTATCCCAAACATGATATCTCAAGAACTATAGCTCTAATTTTAAATCCATTTCTTGTGTACAAGAATTGATCATGATATCCCTTTCCCCATACCAATTATACTAATATCTTGATCAATTAGAATCAATAAAATAAAAACCTATATTTCCTTAACAATCTCAATATATACCAAAGGTCTATCCTACTCTAGATGTAAAAGTATCTCCATTAGAATCAACAAATTAATCAAACTTAAAACAACATACCAATGCTAACTACTAGTAACATACTAATTTATATCACTTTTGGTTAGACACCCTTACCATAATTTTAGATATCTCATGAAATAGGGGAACATATATACACTATTTACATAGACACACAAATTGGTTTAGATACATATTTAAGGGACCATTTGAAATAATTTAGACTTATTACTAATCCAACTCAGAAAATAACTATTATAAATAAGTCTAAAGTATTTTAAAAAATTTAGTTATAAATTATATTCAATGTAATATATGATAAATATACTCACATTATTACCATAATCTTAGTGAAAATTATTTTGAATATAGGAAAACTATTCTTTTTCTAACATTCATTATAGTCTAGTTTAGGGGCCATAAGTCTAAATTATCTTAAATGGTTATTTTTACTCAAACATATAAATAGGCTCAGATATTCATATATGCTTAGATATTTAGATACACAACTTGACTTAAATTTCTAGGGTTTTATGATCTTATCAAATACTAGTTTAGATACATAGTTACATTACTCATATATTAGGTTTTAGGGCATGATGTAGGGCATTTCCTTGATGCCACAAGATTCAAACATATTGTATAGATAAAATGGAAACTTATACAATTATCTATGTTTAGATTACCAAATTAAACTCAAATATCCACTAGGATGTCACAAAGATTTCACCATTTTGGGTCACATGGCCATTTGTAATGATTGATCCATAGTTGTTCACCAGACCTAAATTATGTAGGTTGAGTGACACTTTTGACCTTTAGTTAGACATTACATACTCAAATTCAATCTAAATATTAGAATGGGGGTAAAAATTCCTTATTTATCTACATTTATAGATTACACACTCAGACTTAATATAGGTATTAGAGTGGGTGAAAACAAGCCTTGTTTCTCCACATTTATAGATTACATACTTAGATTCATTCCAATATCAGAGTGAGGTAAATTAGGCCTTGTTTCTCCACATTTAAAAATTACATACTCAGATTTAGTCTAGATATCAGAGTGGGGGAAATCATGTCTTGTTTATCCATAGTTAATGGTTACATTCCCATATTCAATATAGCTATTAGGGTGGGGGGATAAGATTATATTCCTCAAAATTTGGTTCACTACTCAAATTTAGTCGAGGGGCACCCACATTGTGGATTTTCTCTTTACATACATCATTCTATATCCTATCCACTTCTCTAGCCAAGAAGTGTGCCAGGTCTAGAGCACATCTATACAGGTAAGTATATGTATGTGTTTATCTTTTTATTTTACTTTAGTACTTTTCATTTCATTGAATTAATAGAATAAAATGGGAAAAATGTACACACCCTAATTTGGTCAATAAACCACAAGTACTATGTATTTTTTCTCTTTCATAAGAAGGTCAATAAACCACAGGGTACGATTCTTTTTCATGCAGTCATTTTGTTACTTTCAGTCTTTCTTATATCTTTCTCCCCTATTTAATGCATGCCCAGTGATCTTATGTCATCCCCTCCTACTCACAAGGACCCCTTGACCTATTTTACATAGTATTTGATTAGTTTTGTGACCTTAGGACATTAGTGCCATAAGTGGACACTATCACCATAATTCTAGTGTCCAATGGTCACCTTATCACTATGTTTTGGGTCCTAACCCTTCCTTGAGACTTCTCTTATGATTTTAGATTTATTTTTAATATTTTAAACCAATGAGCAAGGGTATTACATTCAAATAAAATTTAATTCTAT